>WNWU01000053.1:103306-158426 GCA_012654045.1 Ptyas mucosa
TCTATCTATCTATCTATCTATCTATCTATCTATCTATCTATCTATCTATCTCTCTATCTCTCTATCTCTCTATCTCTCTATCTCTCTATCTCTCTATCATCTATCATCTATCATCTATCATCTATCATCTGTCTATCTCTCTATCTTCTATTTCTTTCTCTCTATCTGTCTCTCTAATCATCTATCATTGATCAATCTATCGCTTTAAAAGTGGTAAGAAGCTCAATTTACTGTTCTTTTTCTGTTGTCTAAACTAAATTCAATTGAAGCTGTCAGTTGTTCTCCTGCCAGCTCAGCAAACTGGTCTCCATCATGCAAAGAAAAAAATGTTCGTTTTCTATTTCATCTTGATTTCAGATACCACTAGTCAGAAGCCTACAAGAAAGCTGTTCTATTTACTAATTAAGCAATAAAGCAGTCAAAAAAATAAAGAAATAACTACTTCGGTCAAGAGTTATCCTATCACAATTCATGATTCATAACAAAAATTGGAAGTAATCAGTGGTGGGATTCAGCCAGTTTGCACCACTTCAGGAGAACCGGTTGTTAACTTTCTGAGCAGTTTGGCAAACTAGTTGTTGAAAGAAATCATTAGGGCAGAGAACCGGTTGTTAAATTACTTGAATCCCACCACTGGAAGTAATCCATACTTTAAGTTTTGATATTAGTCATGCTAATATGATACTAAATTGTAATTCACACACACCACAGTAAATCCCTATTCCACACTTTCACATTACAATCCTTCTATGTCAGCATTACTATGTAGATCAGATAAGAAACACAGTCCGATTAGCTAATTCTACATTATTGTAAAGCTACACTAACAGAATCTTGCAACTCTGAAAGTATAATTTTCCTTCTGTCTATTTTACAGCCAGAAAAATCTGGGAAAGTCTCTTCTAAGCCTCTTGCCCTGCCAACTATCCAATTTAGGTTTTGCATTCTCTTATCTGATTGCTTCCTAGGCAGTCTCTCTTGTCGCTTTCTCCCAAAGTCTTTCCCACATATTACTACATTTTAAAATGGAATTAGCTTGAAAAGTGAGATTTCTAAATTTCATTTTAAAGGCACAAAGTATCAAAACTAAATGAGGAAAGGATGGCATTGTTTTAGCTTTTGAAGGAAAATACATTTCCTTCTGTTTATTCTGTAATGTTGTTGTTGGTAGTTACAGGGGTAACTAGCCCTTTAAGAAACACAATGTCACCTTGCATTTAAATTTGGAAGGAAATTATCTTTCCATGTAGTCTAACATGCAGTGCAGCATGCCTCTTTTTGTGTGTATGTATATGTGTGTGAGTGAGATTGTAAATGAAAGAAATCTGTGGACTGATGCTCCCTGCAGCTGCTGCTCTTTTCTAATTACTGTTTTGCTTCTGATTTTCATGTCAGGTCTCTTGACACAAGCAAAAGGCAAGTTATAGACAGCATTTAATTAGAAATGGGCTCAAAGTACAACTCCTGTTGCTTATCTCTTGCATGCATGAAAGGAGAAGTCAAATTCTATCACCAGTCTGAACCCTGCAGCTGGACCTGTATTTATCATCAGGAGAATAGCTACTTATCTGATATCTCATCAAAGAGAGAAGTTGTTGCAAAAGGATACTGCCGTGACAGAACAAAACATAATGGTTTACTTACTGCTTTGCTACTAAGCACTGCCTCTTCAGCATTCCAGGCAGTAATAGAAAACCATTAATTCAAAACATGAATGACAATAGTTAAAGAGGAGTAGAATGATAAAATGATGATAAACAGGAGGAGGAGGAGGAGGGGGAGGAGGAGGGGAATAAGTTTTATACAATGGCAAGACTAAGATTATTAAGGCATTTGCACATACAAAACATTACTTGTAGTTCACAGGTGTCAAACTCGTGTCACGTTGCTGTCACATGACATTTAGCGATGTTTTTCCCATTCGCAGAGCTGGGGTGAATGTGGCCTGTGCATGACACATTTGGCCCATGGGCTGCCAGTTTGACACCCCTGTTCTAGATGATTTTATGAACCCTGAAAGAACTTTTAAAAAGTGGCTTAGAATTAACATTTCATATACTCAAGATTTTATTTGGAAGCAGGAAAAAGGATATTCATGGCAGAAGGAAAACTTGAACTGGAAATGTCCTAGTTAACAACATTCCCAAAATAACTGGAACACCACCTGAACACTATTGGCATTGAAAAATTCACCCTAAGTCAATTGCAAAAAGCAGTTTTACTCAGAGTGGCTTATATCCTGTGATATAAGCTCTAACACAGATACCTCTAACACAGTGATGGGCTGCTGCCGGTTTGGACTGATTTGGGTGAATCGGTAGTTGCGACCTGCGGGTGGATGAGCCCACCCCCACCCATCCACCACCCATCCACCTACCTGGGCGTAATCCTGTCCTATATCACTGTGTTTTGACACTGCATGCATGCGCGGATGGCACGCATGAGCAAATTGCTGTGTTTTGTGATGCCTCATGCATGTGCGGATGGCATGCACATGAGTGAAGCGAGCATGCGCACATGCACACTCACATTTCCGGTGCTGGGTGAACTGGTTATTACAGTATGTGACGCCCATCTCTGCTCTAACACCATCAAATATCAATGGATCTGCCTATCCCAGGTCCTTGGGGAGGACTTGATAGGTGGATAAAAATGCCAAATCCAGTCTAAACATCTGGCTAACTATGTGATGAACCATATTAATAATGTTTACCAATAATGAGAGAAACACATTCGCTTTGCCAGTGGGTAATCAAAAATCTTCACTTTTATAACAAATACATCCAAAAATCTTTATTTCTTTCCACCTAAATATCATACTAGTTTCAGTATTTGGAAACTTTTCTCTTTAAATCTCTTTTCTTAAAACTTCTCATCTGCTCCGTGGAGCCTCCAAATACATAGCAGGCTCATCTCTTTGTATTACACTGCATTATTGAACTGCAGGAATGACCACCCAGTTATCTATATTGGATACTTGTTACTCTTCAAGTTTTTTCTCTCACCTTGAAGGAATCTAATTGACAGGTATGTGTAACACTGGGATACCACTTAGCGTATGTAGGCTTAAAGTACAGAAATCTCTGAAACTATTCTCAAATGGAACCTCAATAAACCTTGAAGAACCTTGACAAACACCTGAAATCCTACTAGTTGTATTGACTATTGGAATAGATTGCCCTGTTGTCACTCTCCAGAAATTTCCAGCAATAAACTTAAACCTCTGTTGGTGAATATACCTTTGATATAGTTTAACATAATACATTTTGACCAAATTAACGTATCTGTTGTCGTTGAGTCTCTATAAAACAAAAAATGCTGTTTGACAAGATCCCTTTGGGAAAGAAAATTATTTTTTCATATAATCATATGGTGGAGGTGGCTGGCATGTTATCCTTTTCACTGTTATAAAAAGTTCCTTTATTTTTCTGTGGTATACATGTTTACACTTTAATAGCTTAGAACTGCCAGAGGATAAGGAAATGTTTTAAACCCAAAATATTGATCTTGAAAATCTTGTTGCTTTGTAGTTATGAGAGAGGGGGGGAGGGAGGGGGAGGGAGGGAGGGAGGGAGGGAGGGAGGGAGGGAGGGAGAGAGAGAGAGAGAGAGAGAGAGAGAGAGAGAGAGAGAGAGAGAGAATTTGACTATAAAGAAAGGATACTAAGCAACCCAGAAGAAACAATCATACTTATGTATCCATCTGAATGTCCCTTCATAGGACATTTGTTCAGTTTGCCTATCAATCAAACAGGACAAATAATCACATTGGTTAAAACTTAAATAATTGTTCCATTTATTGCTATTCTGCAAAAACAATTGGTGAATCTGATGCTCCCTTTTTATTGAAAGCTTAAAATAGGTTATGATCCTGATCGCTACCAAAAAGCTGTAAAAAAACTTTCGAACAAAACTGCAGAATCAGTTTATGTAGAACTGATTTATTTTACTTATTTTATACGTGTCCTTAATTTTTTATATTAAATATTTCCATTCTCTATTATAATCTTATAATACTTCAAAAGATTTGTTCAAATTTCATCAAACCATCAGTAAGTCTTAAAATGGTAATATAGATTTTTCTTTTAGCCCAGCACTTGCGCCTATTCTTAAAAATAAATGGATTTAATATTTATATTCTTCTTCCAAAATCTAAGTGATTAGCATAACATCTACAACTTTGTTCCTGGAGCTAATAGTAGTATTAATGTTCATAATTTATTCAATTCTGAATAATAATATAATAAAAATATTATTGACAGAATGATGAGAGTTATATATTCTGAAGTTGAGGAAAATTTATTTTGCTAGACTTTAATGAAGATCCACGATAGCAATCTTTTTCTGGAGAAAAGTGAATAATATGGGATATATATCTTTTTTGATATTTGATATATATATCACTTTTTGATATGCAGTTCTATGGTGCATCAAACAATTTTCACACTTGCCATGTGTCCGACTTTCAGTGAATCACAGTTTATAATAAGACACACTGTGGATTTTCAAACTGGTATCCAAGTAGTACTAATGCAGAGATGGAAAGCATTTTATCATTAAGAACCAAATTTTCATTTTTAAAATGCTTTCAGCCTCTTAGATTTGCAGAGCATATGTCCGGTATGACACAGCGACATTGCTCATTTGATCAGTTTTGAAATGTTGATGACTTTTGTGGGGGGGAATGTTGAGATGATTACATTTGAGACACAAATCTACAGACACAAGAGTCTTTTTGCCTCTTGTTTTACAACTATCACCACCTCTACCAAAACAGAGAAAGTTGTGCCACTGCCAAATGTCAGTGACTTATTTTGAAGGGAGTTCTGATTGACAAACAAATCACAAGCCATTTAGGCAAATAATAAACAAGGAGCAGATTGTTGCTTATTTTATTTATTCATTTATTTTATACCACTTTTTCCCTGAGAGCCTACAGTAGCTTATATTGCAGTCCTCCCTAATTTAATCTAACATCAGTTCTGTTCCCCAAAGCACCAATTACTTAATTTTGTAAACAGGGAGGGATTTAATAAAACTGTGAGTTTTGTTTTCACTATTTCTCATTTTTATAGGCCACGAGATTAGTTTAACATTTTAGAATTCAAGAAGAAAAATGTGTATGCATTTTTGTGTTCATTTTGATGTACATTTGCTAGAACATTTTTTTTTTTTGCAAATTAATGTTTTGTTAGAACTTTATCCTTGTGCATGTGAGCATGTATGTATGTTTCTTTTGCTATTGTATACAATTTGGTCCATATTTATTGCATTAACAGAAGCAGCATTACAAGATCAACTAAATTGATTCAGGTAATGCAATAAAATTATTGCATCACCTAAATACAGTGTGTGTGTGTGTGTGTGTGTGTGTGTGTGTGTGTGTGTGTGTGTATGTATGAAGTCTAGTGTTCTTATACTATAACTATTAAGCCAACAGTGTCTTCCACTTCTGCTATTAGAAATGTATGAATGGAGAAACAAGACATCAATAGACAATTATATATCCCATCAGAGATGATTGCCACAGAAAATGATATAAAAGAATATGTGCTCTGTTACAAAACTGAAATATTAAAAGCTTTCTCTGCTCAGGGGTGGAATGTTACTCATGTGACAAGATTTATTAACAAAATGTTTGGGTTTCTATCAGCTACATTTGAAATATTTCATTATAAACCTGCTGCTGAAGGGGCCATTGTGGAAAACAACTTATCTAAATTTGCTATCCTATGCTATCCTCATTTGGAGATGAATGCATTTGATACATGTCAGCTAGGAACCGATATGTTTTTGATTTACATATTGCTAGTCGAAAATATATTAATCTTATAGCCCTATTGCAGAGGGAGAAATGACTGTATAAAATGCAGTCTACTCTGACTGTGGCATACGGTACTAACGAGAACAGTACAATTCTTAAGATACAGAAGGAACTTGACAAGCTTGAACATTGGGCCAGTAGTGGGTTCCATTTACCTTTGCTACTGGTTCGGAATCAGGAGCGCATGTGTGCGCGCGGTTGCTTTGCTCGCACATGGCGCTTCTGCACATGCACAGAGCGTCCATGATAACATCCAGGTGGGTGGGCGGAGCCTCCCACTGCTGCACTACCAGTTCACCCAAACTGGGGTGAACCAGTAGAAACCCACCACTGCATTGGGTGTTATCTAACAAAATGTAATTCAATGGTGAAAAAAGTAAGGTTCTACATTTAGACAAGAAAAACAAAATGCACAGGTACAGTATATGTGGTACCTTGCTCAATAGTGGTGACTGTGAGAGGGACTAGTGGACAATCACTTAAATATGAGCCAGCAGTGCGCTGCAGCTGCCAAAAAAGCCAACACAGTTTTAGGCTGCATAAACAGAGGGATAGAGTGAAGATCACGTGAAGTGTTAATACTACTTTATAATGCCTTGGTAAGGCTACACTTGGAATACTACATCCAGTTTTGGTCGCCATGATGTAAAAAAAGATGTGAGACTCTAGAAAGAGTGCAAAGAAAAGCAACAAAGATGATTAGGGGACTGGAGGCTAAAACATATAAGAACAGTTGCTGGAACTGGATATGTCTAGTCTTATGAAAAGAAGGACTAGGGGAGACATGATAGCAGTGTTCCGATATCCCAGGGGTTGCCACAAGGAAGAGGGAGTCAAGCTATTCTCCAAAGCACCTGAGGGTAGGACAAGAAGGAAGGAAAGGAGGGAGGGAGGGAGGACTCACTTTCAGTTTTTTTAATGAAATTAGTTTTGAGAAAATGAATAGTTTTTGAAGCGCCATCAATGTTATATTCAATGCAGCTTATAAACACAGTAATTGACAGTAATTTGATGTTTTAATATTTTGATTTGCTTAGCTTTATAGTTTTAATATGAATTTATATGTTGTTTCATCTTTTGATTGGGAGCTGCCCAGAGTTGGCTAGAAGCTGGGCAGCCATGTTTTAAATAAAAAAATAAATAAAATATTCAAATTCAATAACTTAAACTAATCTAAATCTATCTAGATTATTACAATGAGATAAATATTGATAACAAGAGCTTTTGAAAGTAGCTTCTTCTAATACTGGAATTTTGGGGGGAAAAACAAAACCAGACCACGTTATTTCTGCTATTTAATTCTGTAAATCTGGAAGACGGGGCTTTTCCACTATTGTTGAAGACACATAATCTCATAGTTCTTGCAGTATAGCTTGTTCCTTTAAGAAAGTCATTAAAATTTCCAGCAAACTGTTTTCAGAAGAAATAGAAATGCATAATAAGGTAATGTGATAATTGCATTTTTTTCCACAGAAAGGAAAAGACATAGATGGAATATAGATAGGAAATATATGGAACTGGCAAATAGTTTTCAATAGTCCGATTTCATAATTTCAAGAGACTGGCTTATAAAATGCTTATTTATTTATTTACATATACAATTTATGTATTTATTAACTGGATAGCCTGTCTTTGTTTGGTACAACTCCAGGCTTGCTACATAATGCTTCCTCTTCCTAATTTTTCCACAATAACAACCCTAAGAGATGGGTTGAGCTCAGAAAAGGTGATTTGCCGGAAGCCACCCAGCCAGCTTTCATTGCCTAAGGAAGGACTACAACCCAGAGTCTCCCAGTTTTTTAGGCCAGCATATTAACATCTATATCAAACTACGGGCTGTTTCTCCTCCTTTTTAAATTTAGAGAAGTATGGAATTTTTGCCAGCAATTAGTCTTTAAAAGCAAAAATTCTGCAGTGTCCCTGTTTGGATTCAGGAGGTTTGTTATGGAAGAAAGCATTCAGTCTAATCTTTTTGTAGGCATACTTTGCACAATCCAATGAGTATCTCACGCAGTTCAGTATTTGCAAGCAGGAGTAACATCAGCTGAATATTAAAGCTATTAATTTGTGGTTAAGAATATTTCCCTTAAAGAAAAAAAAAGAGATTTGACTTGCCTTTAAGTTTTTGGAGTCATTTGAAAATGCATTGTCGAAATGCCACTGTCTCAAACTACTGAGCCAATTTATAGACCCACATTTGAGTTAATAAGGCTAAAAGTTTAGTGAGACAAAAATATGAAAATAATTTTTGCAGCAGCTAAAGGACTGTGTTCATCATTACAATTAGCAGTTTATTTGGACCATTTGTGAATTTCTAGACAGAAAATCTTTTTCTCTAACTGACTGTGATGATATTGTATTTCAGGTTTGGGGAGGGCGGCACAGGACAGAGAATCATGATTTTGTCCTTGTGCATCTCTTGGAGTAGAGCAATTTTTTACCATAGCGTGAGGTTTGTAGAGATATAAGGAACGAGCTTTTATTGCTTTCCTTATTGAAACATCCCAGTGGAGATTTCAAATTCTATGAATCATTTTTATTAAAGGACTATTTTGGTTGGTTTGTTTTTTTTCAGAGCGCCCTCAAAGTGTCCATGGACAGCTATGTTGGCTAAGAAATAAGTGGTTTAGAATTTATGAACTTTGGGGAAATAAGTATTGTCTTTTAACTCAGAGGCTTGTGATATTTTATCTGTGTTATTTTTGTGGCAATGGTATCGCTGATCAATTATGCAATAATGAATGTCACTCATCTGATTTACTGATTCTGAAAATGGCCTGCAGCTAAGGAAAAAAATTCCATCTCCAACTTTTATTTATGATTTTAATGTTTATCTCCACTTTTCTACTCAAAATTACTCAAGGCACCTAAGACTCAACATTAAACTACAAACAATTAAAATACAAAGAAACTAAAAACATGATTGTTCTGACTCAACAGACATGGCCAAAGGCTTTGACTCTGCTTGTGAAGATGGAAAGAAGGAGGACTTTAGCTTCAAAGGGAATGCAAGGAGATAGGAGAGAATGTCCTCTCCAGTATGCTTGGAATAGGTGGCAGGGTGGTCAAACTTGCTAAAAGAAGAGAAAGAAGAGAAAGAGACACATGGACTGATTATCTGAGATCTGGGCAGGTTGACAGAATTTACTATGCTTATAAAATATTAGGTTTTGGAGGAGGATATTTGTTGCTCAAATACCAGTAAGGGGTCTTCGGAAGTTCTTTGTTGTTTTCTTGCAGATGTTTTGTTACCCAAACTAAGTAACATCATCAGTGCTAGTAGCAAATTGGTTATGCTTCCTGGTTATCCTCACCAGCAAAGAAAGTGGTGGAAAACTAGAAATACAAGCCTACCGAGAAACAACCGACACCAACCAAGTGCTTCACTACTGAAGAAATAACCCAATCTCCCACAAGAGAGTGTAAGAACATTATTCTTGTGTAAGAACGTTATTCAGATGAGCACAAATACACTGCAGCTACCCTGAACATAAAAAAAAGAAACAGATCATCTATGCAACATCTTCCAATAAAATCCATGCAATTTTATCAAAAAGTGCCTGACCATTCAACCCAATGCAGCACAACCACAACACAAGCTGTAAACAGGATAACACTGCCATACATCACAAACTTCTCAGAAACCACCCACAGACTATTACAACCAAATGGCATCAGCATAGCACACACAAACCAGCTAAAAGCCTTCCAAAACATTCTAACAAAAGACTCAGCCCCAGAAGAAAAGATGGGAGTAATTTACAGAATACAGTATACAGCAACAGCCACTACATAGGACAAACAGAGGACTAGCAGTGCGTATCCATGAATGCCAACTAGCAGTCAGAACACATGACAAAAATGTCTTAATTTCACAACATGTGAACAGATTTAACAATAATGTCAACTGGGAAACTGTGGCCATTCTAGACCAAGCCAAATCCAAAACATTAGAGAATTCATGGAAGCCTGGCATTCTGAAAAATTGGCCATCAATAGACACATAGACATAAACAAAATCTACATACTGTTAAAAAGAGACAAGCAACAAGCCAAAAAGGAACAAAAAGACCAAAACGCCTCCCATTAGCAATCAACACCCAGATGGGCAAAGATTAACACCAAGACTAATATCAGACCAACAATCAAGAAATAAACATTACCCTAATCAAGGGACCATCAGACAAGCTAACAAAAAACATCTCAACCAAAGAACCACCAAGACCATTTCTACCAAGATTGTCAGAGCAAACCACTAAAATATAAAATGAGAGCAAACGCCACATTCTACTAGCACTGATGGTACCTAGTTTGAATAATGAAACATCTGCAAGAAAACAACTAAGCTCAGAGACTATCAAAGATCTCTCAATACCAGCCTTTCCTAGATTGGTGCGCCTCACAATTTTATTTTACTTTACTTTTATTAAACTTTTATACCGCCCTTCTCCTTTGGACTCAGGGCGGTGAACAGCCAGAATAAAACAGTTGTACATAAAAGTTAAAATAGTTTTAAAATAGATTATATAAAGTTTGGCCCATTAATTTAAAATATTCCAATTTAAGATCAATATCAATTTAAAACCAAGTTAAAATCAGGCCAGCCTGGTTAACTGAAAAAGGTGAGTTTTCAGGGCCTGATGAAAAGTCCGGAGGTCTGGGATCACTTGTATCTCTGGGGGTAGATCGTTCCAGAGGGTGGGTGCCACCACAGAGAATTCTCTCCCCCTGAGGGTTGCCAGCCGGCATTGTCTGGCTGACGGCACCCTGAGGAGGCCCTCTCTGAGGCAATTGGTGGCAGAAGGCAGTCCTGTAAATACCCCGGCCCTAGGCCATGGAGCGCTTTAAAGGTGATCACCAATACCTTGAAGCGCACCCAGAAGTCCACTGGAAGCCAATGCAGCTCGCGGAGGAGAGGAGTCACATGGGAGCATCTCGTCGCTCCCATAATCCCCATGCAGCCACATTCTGCACCAGTTGGAGCCTCCGGGTGCACCCCAAGGGGAGCTCCATGTAGAGAGTGTTACAGTAGTCCAGATGAGTAGTGACGAGAGCCTGAGTGACTGTGCATAAGGAGTCCCGATCTAGAAAGGGCGCAACTGGCGTATCAGGCGAACCTGATAGAAAGTCCCCCTGGCCACGGCTGTCATATGCTCTTCTAAAGACAGTCGTGAGTCCAGGAGGATGCCCAAGTTGCGAGCCCTTTCTGTGGGGGCCAGTGATTCGCCCCCAATAACCAGCGATGGCGCCAGCTGGCTATATCGGGACGCCGGCAGCCACAGCCACAGCCACTCGGTCTTGAAAGGGTTGAGTTGAAGCCTGTTTCTCCCCATCCCGACCCGCATGGCCTCCAGGCACTGGGACATTACTTCCACGGCATCGTTGGGATGGTCTGGGGTGGAGACGTTTTTTGAGACATGATCATTGGAATGTGGCAAACTTTAATATGTAAGAAAAAAATAAGTTTACAAACCTATGGAAAAATTGTCTAAAATTAATGTCCTTCTTTATTCCTGTTTTTTTAATATATGGATTTTGCATCTCTCCCTTGTTTCTTCATTGATTGACCAATGGCCTGGACAATATTGCTTTATTTCCCCTAGACCCGTGATGGCGAACCTATGGCACGGGTGCCACAGGTGGCACGCGGAGCCATATCGGTGGGCACGCGAGCTCAGCTCCGGCACACATGCGTGCGCCAGCCAGCTGATTTTTGGGCCTTCTGGGCCCACCAGAAGTCAGGAAACAGACTGTTTCTGGCCTCTGGAGGGCCTCTGGGGGGCTGGGGAAGGCCATTTTTGCCCTCTCCAGGCTCCTAGAAAGGCTCTGGAGCCTGAGGAGAGCAAAAAATGGGCCTACCAGGCCCACTGTGCCAGCACGTGCCAAAAGCAGGGGGAGCATGGGAGGGCAGGGCGCATAGAATTATGGATGTGGGCACGCGTGTGTATGACCCCATCGCGCTCCCCCCGCTTTTGGCACGCAATGGCAAAAAGGTTAGCCATCACTGCCCTAGACTGTATTTTTCAGTTATAACTTGTTCTACTTCTAGTTTTTCCATTATAACAATGCTGGAATTATTTCAGACTGCTGATCTTTTATTCTGGTGTAGTCCCAATGAGACATAATTGATAGAGATGCCAGGCAAAGGTTAAGCAGACATGTTTCATTTTATTCTATGTTAAACTTTCAAAAAGTTCTATTATCCTTCCACAAATATGATTTTTGCCATCTGATGAAATATTGATTCATTATCACTCTGCCTTTAGATGCAGAGGCAGCAGAAAACCTAGGAAACTTTTAGATATTGATTTCCTTACTTTTCTGTGAGTGAAATTTGCAAGTGATGGGACTGCTTGTCTGACCTACTACTTAAAAAATGTTTATTGACTACCTGAGACACCTTGTGGAAATTGATATATACATATATCATACCCCATAATCTTGTACTGAATGGTATCATAATCTACAACAGATCTGCTGATTCCTTTTGCAGAATATGATTTAAATGTGTTTGTCATAAGCCACTCCATGCATGGTATCTATTCAAAGCTAATAAGGATGCAACAAAGCAACAGAATTCATGTAGTTATCTAGTTCATTTTCCCATAATCTTTCAGTCCTTCTTGTCTGCTCATTTTATTTGCTGTGTGGAAGATGCATTTAGAAGTTGTTTTTGTAGTTAATATGAGTGGCTGCATTTACCATTCGGCAATTTAGCCCTTAAGCATATGTCTAGGGTAGTTTGTGAATACTGTATGGCCATATAATTTAATCTGCAATTTTACAACGTGTGGTGAGCAAAACAGAGTGTAATTATAATCTAGAATAATTCTGCAGAGGTTAAACTGGTGGCTCAGCAGACTAAAGCAGTTTTATTAACTGTTATTAACATCAGCTGCCTGCAATTACTGCAAGTTCAAATCCCACCAGGCTCAAGGCTGACTCAGCCTTCCATCCTTTCTAAGGTAGGTAAAATGAGGACCCAGTTTGTGGGGGCAATAAACTGACTTTGTATAAAATATGCAAAAATATGAAGGCTATTGCTTAACGCATTGTAAGCTGCCCTGAGTCTCCGGAGAAGGGCGGCATATAAATCATTTTTTTAAAAAAAAAGTCTATAATCATTATGTATACTTTATTGTAATGTATTTATTGGTGCTACCCTCTAGCAATATTTATTTAATGATTACATTTTTATATTGCCAAGTATTCTGCATTCTAAAATAAATGTGGCAGTTGTGTATCAGCTTTGCTCTGAGAGACCAAAAGGAGAAGATAATTTGAACCTGTTTTATTTTTTATTTTTTTACCAGACAGCTTGATAGGATGTGGGAATAGATGATCTTTGGACATAATAATCTTGGCCTCAATGGCAAATGACCAGTGGAGGTGGAATATGATGGAATGAACAGGGATTTCTTATATGGTTTCTGATTTGATCTGGTTTCACATTCAATTGTGGACAGAATGGCCATCGAAAGGATTTCTGATTGCTATTTGTTATCTGTCCTAAGAGAAGGTGTCTTCCTCATGCCTTAGTTCTTGTTCAAAATGGTGTTTAATATATATGGGCAATGAAATTGCAATCACTAGCCCAGGATTCTATATTATCCTATCCTCATGGTGACTAAATCAGTCAAAGTATGTTATTGCAATACTGTAGGCAATAAATAGAAAGAGGAATTCTATTACAGGTACTGTATATGCCATCCTAGGGGAAGGCTCAGTCAGTTGATGATCTTTGAAAACTAGAGATGTACATTTTGGTTTCTCATATTTCTAATGCCCTGTTTCCCCCCAAATAAGACATCCCCTGATAATAAGCCCAATCGGGCTTTTGAACGCATGGCAATAAGGCCAAGCGCTTATTTCAGGGTTCAAAAAAATATAAGACAGGGTCTTATTTTCGGGGAAACATGGTACTCAGTTTGGTTTATTACATTTCATATTAGTTTAGCATTTTTTTTAAAAAAAGATGCTTGCATTAGTTTTCCTATGTGTTTATTTTGATGCATTCTTTCTGGTTTTGTCTAATATGCATCTTTTTGTAATGAAGTTTTCCCATTATAATGTATTTTGGCAAAAGCTTTTTTTGAGGGGAGAGGGAAGAGTACATTTTCCCCAACGTATGTACTGTGTTCCAACATTTATATATCTTTTAAAAAGAAACATTACTATTTTAAACTTCCTGCCTGGATTGAACATACAAAACTAAGAACATTTGCATTAAAATACATATCTAACAAAACATTACCATCTTAAAAAATGAGCAGTTGAACAAGAATAGCTCATATGAAATGCTGCAGGAGATACTAGAACATTTTTCCTGATCTCAGATAATAGATTCAAGCACTTTCTTTTTATAGATAAATTAAGAATCAATGCCTCCTCTCTTATTTTTTTTTTAAAGCCAGCAATTGGTTGCCTTTAATTAGATCTTTCAAATGTATGAATTTCAATTATTCTAAGTGTGGGAGCGTTATCCCATTGTGCTCATAATAATCAGATGTCTATCAAATATTTATAATAGCCACAAAGATATAATAAAGTCTGTCATAAATTCAATTTAGTTTTGGATGAAATAAAAATTATTTTAATGCTGTGATTTCTGGTTGAACAGCAGTTCCTGTAGTAACTGTATTTTAGCTCTATTTAGAGGCAAAGCCTGTCAGCATTTGTTGCTCAAATAAGATCCATTCAGAAAAAAAAGCAAGCAACAATCTATAATAATGATCCTGAGAAATGAAAAATAACAGAAGAAGAATTATCGGATAATACTGGGGTTTCCCCCCCCCCAAATGTAGCAGCAGTGTGCTTGACAGCATTCATATTTTGTAGCAACAGATTTCACTTTCTAACTGCAATTAACAACTTGTCTTTCTTTCTACATGTTAGAAAATAATACACAATGAAAAGGAGTCATGCTATGTAGAAGAAATCCCTAGAAACCAATTAAAGGAAATAGATGACATTTCCCATAGTTATGTGGCCAGTAATGAAGTCATCAAGTTGTCTTAAAATGGACACTGGTGATTGAGAAAGTGAACCTGAGTATTTTGAAATAATCCTTTTTTGCATCAAATGTATTACCAGAAATTCTTTTCTAATTAAAGGCAACCAATTACCGGTACTGGCTTAAAAAAAATAACAAGATATTTGCCCTTATTTGCCAGTGTAGTGGCTCCTCTGTAGAAGTAAATGCCAGCTCATTATTTATATGCAACATGTTTAGAGTTAGTTCAGTTGGAGAAAGCAAGTCAGATCTGTTTCACAGCCCTGATTCTTCTAGAAATCCATTAGAAATTAAGATGAGTCTCATTTGCATGGGCATTCTTTTACCCATACAGTCCTATCTGGATATTATTTCTTAGTTGCAGTGGACTATGACAGAACCAAAACTGTCTTCTTAAATAAGTCCGCTTTGTGCCAATTACACACACCTTTTGGGGATGTTATTTTTATCACCATACATAAATTAGAAGATAAATGATATATAGAAGATAACAAACACATCCTTCCTCCTCTTATTTTCCCCATAACAACAACTCACCTGTGAGCTGAGGTGAGCTGAGAGTGAGTGGCTGGCCCAATGTCACAGTTTTTCATCTCCAAATAGAAATTAGAACTCAAGTCTTCCAATTTCTGGACAGGAGCCGTAACCATTAGACAAAACTAGCTATATTTGAAATTAAGGAAAAGAATTCCTTAATATTTCTCTCCTTTTATCTTGTATGCTATGGATTTAGCGAAGCAATACTTTTCTTATGATAACTGAAGGTTTACAAATTACATGCAGGTTTTTGCATTTTTAAGAATTCATCATCAGAACAAAACAAAACAAAAAAGCAATACAATTCTTGGAATAAAAAAAAATGGCAGGTCTTTTCTAAACCTTTAGTTGGTTTTGTTATTTTTATTATTATTTTGTCAATCACTTGTTATGATATTTTATAATTTGTAAATATAAGGTAAATATGGTTAGATTTTATTTTAGATGTTTATATCCTGCCCTTTATACAAGCAAATATCAAATTTCCTTAGGCAGCATTCCAGTAAAAATAAAATTATAACAGTAGAAAACAGTGCTGATTTTTATATAGCGATTAAAAGAACCACAATTAAATCCAGAACAGCAGATGGCAGAGCAAGAACTTCCAATTAAAGTTTCAAGGAAAGCATCTTGTGGTTGATAATAACATTGACCCAGTATGCAGTTGCTATGGAAAAGGCAAGTTCCATGTTACAGATTATGGGGAAATGAATAATTAAAAAAAGAAAACAACTTTGAATATGATGCAGCCTTTATCTTGGGCTGCTGAACCCTCGATAAAGGATGCTTACAACTACCATTTGTCCCCCAGCAATTTTTTGTGTGTTACATCTTTCCTGGCATTTGTCCAGCTGATTGGTGATCCCCTCAAAACATGTTCTTATGTTGGAAATGCTCACTCACACACAAGCTGACCAATCAGCTGCACTGCATGAGAACAGAAGAACAACAAAGTGTGTTTTTCTTAGGCACTGTAAGGTTACCAAAGATGAAAAACCTTCTCCCTTCCCAAAATCCTGATCCAAATGGCTGTCTTTGAACTGCTAATGGGATAAAGATCTGGAGGAAAATCAAAGGGCAGATGGCCATAAAGTTTTTCAGCAATGGAGAAGATCTGCAGCTGGGTTACTGGAAGGGACAGGTGAGATTCATTATTCTCTGTCCCATATGTTCTTCTCCAGAAATCGGGAAGGAATGGGGATGAAGTAATATAGTACAGGTAGTCCTCAACGTACGACCACAATTGAGCCCCCAAAATTTCTGTTGCTAAGTGAGAAAATTGTCAAGTGAGCTTTACCTCATTTTACGACCAACTTACCATGGCTGTTAAAGTGAATCACTGCAGTTGTTAAATTGGTAACATGATAGTTAAGTGAATCGAGCTTCTCCATTGACTTTGCTTGTCAAAAGGTTGCAAAACATGATCACATGATCCCAGGACATTGCAACCGTCATAAATATGAACCAGTTGCCAAGCATCCAAATTTTGATCACGTGACCACGGGGATGCTGCAATGGTTGTAAGTGTGAAAAGCAGTCATAAGTCACCTTTTTCAGTGCTGTTGCAACTTTCAGTAAATGAATGATTGTAAGTCGAGGACTACTTGTAAAGGGAAGAAGGAGGTAGGGGTGAGCTCACCTATCCCCAATACTTACACCAGCTTGCCAGACTCCCATCTGGGATCTTCTTCCTTATACCTCCCATACAGTAGTGGGATTCAAATCCTATTGCTACCGGTTTGCTCGTGGGCGTGCATGCGCTCATGTGCGCAATGCTTCTGCGCATGCACGGAAATGTCTGGGTAGGTGGGAGGAGCCTCCCACTGCCGCCGCTACCGGTTCACCCCGGATCGGGGTGAACCGGTAGTAACCCACCACTGCTCCAATACCTACACTCTGAGCTGTCCAGAGTGTAGTTATTCCCCCATATGACAAGCAGAGGTGGGTTTCAGCAGGTTCTGACCAGTTCTGGAGAACCAGTAGTGGAAATTTTGAGTAGTTTGGAGAACTGGTAAATACCACCTCTGACTGGCCCCGTCCACATCTATTCTCTGCCTCCCGAATTCCAGCTGATTGGAAGGAAATGGGGATTTTGCAGTATCCTTCCCCTGGAGTGGGGTGGGAATGGAAATTTTACAGTATCCTTCCCTTGCCACGCCCACTAAGCCACACCCACCAAGCCATGCCACCCCCACCAAACCACACCCACAGAACTGGTAGTAAAAAATTTTGAAACCCACCACTGATGACAAGGGCAGCTGGCTATACATATTGTTGTTGTTTTGTATATGTTTTATTTGCAGTTTTTCTTTAACAACTAACATTTTTTGTGGACAGTGTAATGACTGGATTAACATATTTTTCACACAATGCTCACAGTAATAATACAATTACGTATATAGAATTTTTACCTTCTAACTTCTAACCAACTTCAAGAACCTATTCTTGAATGGAGAGTTTTCTCTCTTCACCTGAAATTTGGATAGAGTTAAGTAGAGTTTCCCCCTTCCCCAAAGATCAGCTTTTAAACAAGTATCTCCTTCTGAACCAGGTTTACAAGGCCCAAGCAGCTAGGGAGTATATGGTGCTAGTTTACAAATCAATACTGGACCAAACAAGAAAAAAAAACCAATCAATAGAAGCAAAAAGATTTAAGAACAGTTTAAATGTAACACACTAGGTAATATTTGCTGGGATCTATAAGTGATAAGTGGGGCAGATGATGCCTCATGAGAAGCAATCGGTACTGTAGGCAAAGGCTCAAACTAACATACTTGCTTCAGAAGACAGGACTAAAATGATGATATATCTATCTATATATTATTAAAATTTTCATTCCCATAACCTATAATTGAGTTGGGTAAAACAATACATCGTAGAGTAACCATTTTTGAACCACCGTACCTCAAATAGGATAACTTATGGAATGTGTCCAAAATCTGGGCACTCCGACAGAATTGAAATTTAGCAAATTTTATAACATATGACATAAAAATATCACAAAACAGTTGATGACATAATACAAAACCTTCTAAAACATTTTCTGTGGTAACGTTTGATTGTGTAATAATAATAATAACAACAACAACAACAACAACAACTTTATTGTCATTGTATGTGTATACACAGTATACCCATACAACGAAATTCACTTAACACCCAAAGACCAGGTCTAAGACACATAACAATCCCGAAACACACTCCCACCCACCACAAATTCTCTACCCCTAAACCACCCAAACATCTACACAACAGACCAAGTAATGTTGTCCAACAGCTCACTGATGGTGGCCCTTTAGTTCATTGTTGAGTGCAATTATAGCTCTGGGATGTAAACTATTCAGAAAATGTGTATATGATTCAACATGGGGTACTTTCATAGCAGATACATTATTTATTTATTTATTTTGTCGCATTTCTATGCTGCCCAACTCCCAAGGGACTCTGGGCGGCTTACAACAGAGAATAAAACAATGCAACAATATCCCATATAAAAGTTAAAAGAAGACATTAAAACATTAATTTGCAGTTTGGCAAACTGGTTGTTGGAAGAAATCATTAGGGCAGAGAACCGGTTGTTAAATTACTTGAATCATGTATTCATTAATGTTTTAATGAATACATCTCTGAATATATCCGAATTTTTCCAGTGAAGGCAGTACGTTAGAAATTCTGTCACTGTTGAAGGCATTGAGGAATTGGTCAGGAAATCTCTCTGAAGTGGGTCATCATATATCATAATATAACGGTGGTATTTATATGATGTTGTCATCATTATGGCATCACTTTTCTACAGAATACTATGGGGACCAAGGATGAGATTTACATTTCAAAGGCAGCATTTATTAATCTGTAAACAGATGAACCAAAAAAGAGGAAGACAGAAACAGATGATAGGAGCAGATACAAAATTACTGAAACTCAGATGCAGAGTACTGAACACATTGAAACAAACAGACAACTTTTGTGCAATTAAGAAATGTTCCCTACCTTCCCTCCAGAGTTTGTTAGAGTTTGAGCCTGAATCCTCAGATCCAGTTGCATTAGTGAAGGCAGAGGCTATAATTTGAGGAGGCTTAAGGAGTGTCTTGAGTTAACCCCCAGACCATTCAAACTTTTATACACTTTCAGAAAATTGGAAAAGCTGTCTTTAATGGTAGCTAGAAAAGCAAATTATAGGCACCCAGGGGATCAAATGATGAAATGGAGGAATCCTGCTTTACCACATGGTCCACTTAATGCCAGGGATTGTCACCTACCATCCCATAAGTCTATCTAGATGTCTAAACCATCTCTCAATCACATGGCTGTGATT
Organism: Ptyas mucosa; assembly: GCA_012654045.1. Taxonomy (NCBI): domain Eukaryota; kingdom Metazoa; phylum Chordata; class Lepidosauria; order Squamata; family Colubridae; genus Ptyas; species Ptyas mucosa. The sequence goes on from WNWU01000053.1 coordinate 122,995, forward strand.
GTTTTGCAATAGATGGATAGTTTCTCACTGAACGATAACATTGGAAAATAAAGGAAGTCAACAAAGATAAATACTTTAGGTGGTGCCTTTGCTTAGCATCCTAAATCATAGCACCTCTATCTAGCAGAAGTGTTTTTAGAAGTAGGATAAGGTTTCTCAGTGGTGATACATTCAGTGGTGGGATTCAAGTAATTTAACAACCGGTTCTCTGCCCTAATGATTTCTTCCAACAACCAGTTTGCCAAACTCCTCAGAAAGATAACAACCGGTTCTCCCGAAGTGGTGCGAACTGGCTGAATCCCATCACTGGATACATTGGAATGCTTTTCTAATAGTTTAAGGTGAGTGGATAGCACAACTTGACAGGGGAAAAGGCTCATAGACTTTCTGACCAAAGAAGCAAAACGGGATTGGCAAAAAATTTCGGTATTGTTTTTCATGCATTCATTGATTTTATCTTTTTTATTCAGACTTCCCTGAGAAACATTTTTAGTCTGTAGAGATTCTCAGTCATCTAGTTCATGGTAGTCCCAAAGGTGCCTTTTTCAGGAGGCAACTGGACTTTCCTGTTTTTCTTTGAAGATGTTTCACTTCTAATCCAGGAAGTTTCTTCAGCTTTGATAGGATAGTGGGGAATGGAAGGATTTATGTTCCTTGCAGACAGCTGGTCATTTGCATCTTTTTAGAGGGTCGTTGAAGCACTTGGAGGTTTATCTGTGTCCTCAGACTTTTAGCTATACAATTTGAGATGAACACCCTTTGAATGGTGTGGGAGTAGAAATGGATTTCCAGAGGAGGAAAAAAATTGCAGACTACAGGAACCAGGAGCACTACTCAGGTGACCCTGAGGATATAGATAAACCTCCAAGTGCTTCAATGACCCTCTAAAAGGATGCAAATGACCAACTATTTGCAAGGAATATAAATCCTTCCATTCCTTACTATCCTGCCAGAGATGAATAATTCACTTTGGATGAGAAGTGAAACGCCTTCAAAGAAAATTAAGAAAGTCCAGTTGCCTCCTGAAAAAGCACCTTTGGGACCAACATTTTTAGTTTATTGCAGAATAAACTTTTTCAATTTTATCTGGGCTGGAGTTTAAAGTCATATAAATTGCATGACCCAAGAGACTTTTTTTAAAAAAATGAAATAATACTGTGAAATAGTAACATAATATATGGGACCATCAATGAAGCAGACTGAAAAAGTGAGACAGACTGAGAAACGCACAAATTATTAAACAATGTCTCCCTACTGTAAGTAATAGTGATGACCATTGTTTAATAATGTGTATGCTTGAATAGTATAAAGCTTGTTCATATCTTGCTATAGGTTTCCAATAAATAAATACTGAATACCCTGTTTCTCCAAAAATAAGACATCCCCTTATAATAAGCCTAATCGGGCTTTTGAGCGCATGCACTAAAATAAGCCTCCTCCCAAAAATAAGCCCTCCCTGAAAATATTTAAATGCAGAGCTGGAAATCAGGTAAGACAGCAAGAGGAGCCCCATCTTGCTCCACACACCCCAAAATAATAAGAACACCCTGAAAATAAGGCCAAGCACTTATTTTGGAGTTCAAAAAATATAAAACAGGGTCTTATTTTTGGGAAATCATGGTAGATAGTTCTTGGTTTTGTGCAATACAACTGTTCCTATGCTTGCTAAAATAATACTTAACAAGCTGTCTGATCAAACACTTTAGGGAAAGCAATCTACAATTAATAAAAAGAGGAAAAATTTACATTTCTAAAGTTAAAGTCACAGAAAGAACAACTTTACAATATGTGTTGTTACCATTTGTAGGAGAGAAAATTACTCAATTTATCTCTGAAAAAAAAGAGGACCTGATATAGATATTTTGAAATATATACCTAGTTTTGCTCTGTATCTTTAAGAATTCAAAATTCATTCTCATTCCAGTGGTGATCTTAATGAAAGAAAGATGCTTCAGAGATGCAGGACTTTAATAATAATGACATCATCAGGAGAAGTTCTGCACATATGGACTGACATGTGTGTGCTGAAGCGAGAACTATTTTGTGCTTGTATCTAAAAATAAAGCCAGAACCTTAGATATTCCTTTAGAATCTTGATCAGAAGAGTACATATGCAAATGTTAACCCTTCAAAACCCTAGAAAACAGAAATGTAAACAGCAACTTTTATGTCTCATTCTGAGCTCAGATATTTAACTTACACACTATTATTTATCACCTCTAAAACAAGATAGGAATTATTGAGTGAATTAGCATCACTTGCAGAGAAGGTGAGAGGCAATTTAACTTTATTTTTAATTCTGTAATCGGGAGAAGTACAGCATCTTTTTCTCTGTGTGTACCTTGTTATAGCATCATGCCTTTAAACATTTTTATACAGGTTTTATATGTTTCTTTTATGGGTAAGCCTTAGAGATAATGGGACAATGTAAGCAAAAGAGAAGTCATCAAAACAACACCACTGGAGTGGGATCAGAGTTTGAGGTATTAAGAGCCATTAGGGTTAAATTAGATGTAGTGATTCACATTAACTAACCCAGGGACTTAACAAAAATCTTAAAACAGGAAGAATTTTGAACAATGTACATTTGTAGTCAGGTAAAGTTCAGTCTTAGTTGAAATCCATTTGAGAGACTTAATTTTTTCAGTGGTGGGGGAAAGATCCAGCAATGGAATATGTATTGGATGCATTGGAATAACATGTTAAATTCAACAGTAAGGAGACAAAAAAGAATATGGAGATAGATTTATCCATTTCTAAAAGCCAATATCACCATGAGTAAAAAAGTGAAAATAAGAGGTTTTTCTCCCTAAAGCTACAGTAGATAAAGGTAAAGGGTAAAGGAGTCCCCGAGGATTCCTACAGTTGCGAGAACAAAATGTAATAAAATAAAAGACATGGATATATAATATTTCTACAATAATGAATTCAACTGTAGGAGAAAAGAAAATCTAGTATCATATATTTGATGGAAACATCACAATAAATTTGTTACCACATTTCCAGATTCACATCATCCAAGTGTTATTTCCTCAGAATTTCAGATTATAAATTGAACATTCTTTCAGACAATAATGATATTTCCTTTACTGGAGAAGGGTTTGGGTTTTTTTTAATATCATATTTTTGGAAGCTATTAAAAAGACAAAAAGGAAACAGACAGAAAGACAGATCCGGTGTAGTGTGAAAGAATTCCTTAAGGAATATATGTTTGTAGAAAAAAAGTTCTTTTCTTGTGTGAAGAAAATAGAAGGGACATCAATGTGCAGTTGACAATAATTTTGCTTCAGGCCTTCAAGCCTTTACCTACTAATGGTATGGCACCTCCGCATTACAGATACTTGAGAAATAAATCGTAAAAGGAATATAGTTATCCAAAAAGCAGCTACTTTCTCTCATTTATCCTTCTGTACTGTATCAGCGACCTGCTCTCTCTTTCGTTTCTTAATGATGAATAGAATAGAATAACAGAGTTGGAAGGGACCTTGGAGGTCTTCTAGTCCAACCCTCCCTCCTCAGGCAGGAAATCCTATGCCGTTTTATTGTATGGCCATCCAACATGCAGATCTTTATTCAAAAACTGTGACCTCTTGTGTCATCCATTGAGAGAAAGGTGGTACATTTTGATGTGACCAGAATGAACATTAAACTTAGGCTGACCATATTTTTTTTACTCCAATGCTGGACTGTTCTGTGATAATATAAAAAGAATATGTACCATAAATAGAAAAATAATTGTAGTGGTAAATGAACTTCAATAGTAAGTTAATATTTCCTTATTTAAACAAATAAAAGAATGACCATGGGCAGGCAAATAAACTGTGGGATTGACTTCCAACTTCCTGCTGGTTTTCCCATTGATTTTGCTTGTGGGAAGTTGATAAGGGAACACTGGAAATCACAACCACATGAAATGTAGAGATGCTGCAATGTCTACAGCTTTGCAAAGAAAACTGGTCTGAACATCATGGAAATTTCAATTTCACAGGAATAATAGGTCCCGGATTTCTTATGCATTCTTTAAGTTAGCAGATTTTTGGTTACCTTGATTCAAAAACTGTCATAATATAAGATACAGTTTGAGCTAACCTGAGAATACAAGCAAATAAACATTATGAGAGTTTTAGCAGTATATAATTGCACGGAAGTACAAAGTACTGTCTCCTTTGAGGAGAAAGCATCAGCAGCAAGTCTGGTAGGGGGGAAAATGTTTTCCTCTAAACTATTCATTTTGCCCAGAATAAGCTTTGAAGGATAACAAATGTTTCCCACAATAGGCTACAGATTTGCTGTTTCCCAGATGTTCACACCTGTTAAAAATAGGAATGAAAAGATTGCAATTATTTTGTTCCTAGCAAACTAAATGAAGAGATGCTGCCCACCGCAGGAGAAGGGAAAGGAAAGCTGTTGTATTATAGTCTACAAGAATATGAATAGGGGGGAAAAAGCAAAAAGGGAAAAAGGGAGTGGAAAGAGAAGAGAATGACAAATGATTTAACAGCTGTGCAGGATAGTTAAGCTAAACTTTACCTAGAAAACTTAGGTTAACACACAAATCTTCTTTATACAAAGTTGGTACTTTTGTATAACAATATCAACAGTTGCCAGTTCGATCAGCAATGAAGCACAATGATTTTGCACAAAGCAGGAGCAAAGTTGCTATGTAGTGGTGAGGGAGCAGAAAGGACAGGGAAGGCATAAAATATTATATAACAGATGATTTAAAATCTATGTATTTACAGTCTGTGTGGATGAAGAAAACTTGCAAAACACAGAGATTAGTGACTATTTTGACACTGCACTTTCTTCTGATCTGGCCTATTTTCTTTTTCTGGGCCTACAATAGTTTTGCTTTGTAGGAAAAATCTTTTCCTTCTCCTGGCCCAATTTCAAGGCCCACCTATCTTTTCAGCAAAGCCTTTTATGAACCACTGTATATTTACCGCCACCTAACAGCCAACACGCTGATCCTCCGTGTCTATTTATTACACCTTGATATGTCCCTGCTAGTCTCATTTCTACATCTTCTAAGAAAGATAGGAACAATGCAGGAGTGGGTTCTACATACCTTTACTACTGGTTCGCAACGGGATCGCTCATGTGCGCTTGCTTAGCTCGCCCACGCGCCTTGCTTCTGTGCATGTGCAGATCGCCGATGACGACATCTGGGGTAGTGGGCAGGTCCTCCCACCAGATCTACTACTGGTTCTTGCGAACTGGTCTGAACCGGGGGCAACCCACCACTGGAAAAATGCAATGCTCAGAATCTCAGTTCAAACATGCAAAACCAAATTTTGTCTTCCATGTTATGCAGTTGCTACAGATATCTTTCAAATTAATTGACTGATTGTATGCTATTGAGTTATTTTCGATGCTGTGAGATCACATCAATTGATTTTCACCCTGACTATTTATTCCTAACCCGTCCTTTCAAGTTTCTCAAGTTACTCATTACCACAGTAATTGAATCCATCCATCTTGCTGCTGGTCATATTCTTCCCTTTCCTTCTACCATTTCCAGAGTTAGAGCCTTTTCTAGTAGGATAATACTTTGAACCTGGACATTTCTGCCCTGGGGAGAATTCCGAAGTGAGTTGTTTGATAATCCAGTGGTTTGTTTTCTTGGCTGTCCATGTTATTCTCAGATGTCTTCTTCAAGGCCAACATTCAAAGGGATCAATCCACTCTGAGTCTAACTTTCACTTTCCTTTTCAGTGAATATTCTGACTTGTGCAATTCTCGTCTTTGTAGTATAGACATAGCATTTGAATATATTTTCCAAGGACTTCGTGGCTGGTCTACCAAATGCTAGTGTGTGGTGTATTTCTGAACTGCTTGTTCTTTAATGTTGATGGTTGATGCTTAAAGGAAGAAGCTGCCCATCCTACTGATAAAGACATTTGCTTATTTTGTTAAATTCCACTGAACACAGTAAAAGTCTCATTTTTCTGTTTCCAAACTTGCTAAATTATTTGGAATGATTATATGCAACCGACTAATGGTCCTTTGGGTTAGACAACCCAGTGCTAAAATCTTTCAGATTGGGAGTATGGGCTGCTGAACTTTTACTTTGATCATACACATGAGAGGGGAATTCCTTCTCCAGATATCTGCCAAGTTGTCAATCCTCCTCAGGCCATTCAACATCATAGACTCATAAAGGCTTAACACCACAATACTCTGATCAGCAGCTTCAGTTCTTATTTGGGTGGAAATCTAATATTTCAGACTGTTCCCCCCCCCTCAGAACTAGCAGCCATTTTTAGAAATTTGCTTTTCTAGGGCAAGTATGAAAAACAGCTACTTTCCACATTGATTTTAATATGAATAATAGTAAGACCATAATAAACTGACTGACAAAATGACTTCTGTCATTAATAATCCCCACATTCTAATTTGGCTCTGCACTAAACCAGTAACTGGAGATTAAGTGTTTGTTAGAACAGAGATGGGAGAACTCTGCAATTGGTCCTAGTAACCTCAACAACATGATCAATTAATAAAACGTCTGAGGATTGAAGTTCTATCAAATTACAGGGCCACAGGTTCTGAACCAAAGGCACTTGGCATCGAGGTGTTTAAAAGATAGATGAGTCCAGTTTTTAACCTTAAGTCTTACTGACATGTAAGAAGTTAACATTATGAAGATCAGTATTCAGAACCATGTCATTTAAGACTTTTCTAAATTGTGAGATATCTAAATAAATGGGAATGGAAAGTTAACCGTAGGTACATTTCATTTTAATTGAATGAACCTCAATCCTTTGAAATTACCGGTATTTGAATGCTATTATTCCAAGAATACACATAATAGGGAAGCATGCCTATCAGTAAACAGTACAAAATAATCAACTGAAATTACGTCAGACTTACTGATGGATGTAGAGCTATTGAAATTGAAATGAAACATGATTAAGAAGTGACATGGCCTGTATTTTATACTGACAACTTCATCATTTCTTGCTCGCAGAAAGCCTACCTTTCTTATTAGCATATTTGACATGCCCAAATTTGCATAAATATTTGATTCACGAAATGCCTTACAGGCATAAAAGTAACAGGTAAAACATTGGAAAGGAACATAGTACTGCAGCTCAATCACCTTTTTCTTTTTCAAAGTCTTTCCTTTTTGAGGGGGAATTTAACTCATTCACTTGTGAGATTTTTTAAAAAATGGAATTTCAAGCTCATATTTTCAGCTTCAGTACATTGTGCATACACTTTTGTAGTACGATGCTTGGCTTTTTCCAGCCCTCTGTCATTAGCAGATCACAGTATGTTCCTTTGGAGGTATACTATGTGAGAGATATGCAATACATGGTCAATGAGCTGCATGCTACAAACCAGGGGTGAAATCCAGCAGGTCCTGACAGGTTCTGGAAAACTGGTAGAGGAAAATTTGATCAGTTCTGAGAATCAGTAGCAGAAATTTTGAGTAGTTCGGAGAACCAGCAAATACCACCTCTGGCTGGCCCCAGAGTGGGGTGGGAATGGAGATTTTGCAATATCTTTCCCCTAGGAGTGGGAGGGAATGGGGAGTTTGCAGTATCCTTCCCCTGCCATGCCCACCAAGCTGTGCCCACCAAGCCACGCCCACAGAACCAGTAGTAAAAACAAATTGGATTTCATCACTGCTACAAACCCATTGAAGCCTACTCAGATCACATTGCTAAAGTTTCAAATTGTTGCTCACCAAAAAATTAGTGAAAAATTGCCATATGAGAGCTGAAAAGTGCATTGCTATTTTGAGTTTAATTTTTAATGTTCTGGGATTTTGTGTATTTTTTTTTCTGGGATAGGGGTTGTGCTTTTCTAAAGGAGTTTTTCATTTTCTCCTCCTCAATGCTATTTGTTGTGGTCCTCATCCAGAAAAAAAGTTAAGCCTATCCCTCAGCTAATGAAAAATTCAAACCTGTACAACAATACAGAGATATGAAGAATAGTACTTTAGTAGAGGGGGCTAGTTGCAACCACAATTTCTTCCAAAATCTCTTTTTGGGGAACAACTGAAAACTCCAGATTTAGTTACATGCTTGAACTTGAATAGGTAGATAAGTTATGAACATCATTGAGATTCTGTTTCTTGGCTCATTATGTTAAAGGTACCATTGCTATACATATTATACATATCTGCATGCTTTCTTAGATCTTACTTTTTCTAAATAACTTTCTTGTAGAGACAAAGAATTATTGCTTCACTTTCTCATTCCATTTGGCTTCAGATTTTTCCCCCCTGGCTTTTACTTCTATACACTTTTAATCTTCACAGCAGTGTGGATACAGACAGCATGTAATAGCACACAGCAAAACGTTGTTATGCTTCATTCACACATACTTACCAGAGGAACAAGAATCAGTACAATTGATTTTTGAGTAATTAAAAAAGCAACTCAATCTGCCAGAGATGCCCATCACTCATCAAAAAAATCTTTGTATTCCGCATCACATTTTTACAGTGCTCAGTCATTAATTATCTATCTTGTTGAATAATAACTAGGACAAGAAAATAATTTAAGGATCTGTCTTTACCCAAAATCTCTCTACAGAGATCTACGTTGATTTGTACTTCCCATTTGGGAATTCTATGTGTAAAATCAATGTGTAAAAATTCAAAATCAGTAAAGAATTCAAAATGTCATAGTATGACAATTAAAACATTGCTGAAATAAAAATCATTCAAACACATAAAACTACAGTAAACATTGCTGAACATGATTTTAGAAGGTTTTAAAGTTTCCAGAAAGACACCAGATTTGAACCCACATCTTTTCTCTACCATTCCCCAAGAGAATTTCATAGGCCTTCTTCTGGTATTTAAAGAATCAGAAATTTGTCATCCCATAAATATTGCTCAGTACCATCCCCAAACAGCAAGGTCAATGGAAGGGTACTCTAGGAATTAGAGCTCTGCCATTTCTGTAAAATTTCAAATTCCTTGCCTTAATAGAAGCTCGTTTATCATCAGGACCTAGGCACAGCCTTCAATTCCAACAGAGACCATTTTCCACATCATAGTTTGTAAAGCAAGTGTCTTTCAAAGAATTTGATCCTGAAAGGTTTTAGAGGAAACAAAAGAATTTCCAGACATCAGCCTTTCACAGATTGAAGGACAATGTGAAAAGGTGCTTGATCCAATAAAGCATTTTTCGTAGCATGGGTCCCTTCAAAGTTATGCTCCAGTGGTTGGGTAGCACTTGCAATTTGCATTAAATTGGTACTGAAGATGGCAGTGGAAAGGGGTAAGTGGTGAAAATTGCCTCCCGCTAGCTGAAGGGTCTTAGGCCAAATGTTGCATAGATGGTGTTCTCACTCTTTGGCAGAAACCTGGATTCAGTCCAGAGTAACCAGCAAGCAGAATGCTTAAGAGATCTAACATTAAGATATTTGAATGGTGAAACAATTGATAAGGTACTATGCAGATTACACTAGTGTATTATTTCATTGTGAAGGGTAAATCTAACTGCTAATGGCCTTTTCCAAATAATTACTTCAGCAATTTGTTTCAGGCTATTCAAACACGTAGGTCATTGTTGTGTTTGCTGAAACCACAGGCCTAAATTATAGCTATTACACCGCTTAAGTGATTCTGCTCTAATAAATACGTTACTGTAACCGATCAGACAGTTAGTAAAACAAAATTAAGAAAAGTAAAAGGTCCAGCTTTCTGCTGTAGTCACCCAAGAGAGCTTCCAGAACTATCTATCAATTTTTTGGTTTAGTCATTATCTCAATTCTCTGATTTTTCTACATGCCTTTAAAGCACCCATCCTGTTCCTTCTATTTTTTCGTCAGAAGAAAAGATAGTTGAAAACATATAGGAGATAGGGGAAGCGCGCAGTGAAAGACCTTGAAATAAGAGTATCATACTTAAGAGTGACAATGTTTTTTCCATACTAAGAGCAATCAATGTCTTTTTCCTTGTGATGAAAGGTGATGGTTTCTTACCACTCCCCTAGTCTGAGATGAATCTATGAAAGATTTCTTGCCTTTTTGTCTTGAAAATCCATGATTAATCACTGTTGGAATTTTCTAATAAATTTCAACTAGTATTTTGAGTTACTGCTAATTCACAGATGAGGGAGGAACAGTAGTGGTATTTTACTGGTTCACCCCCGTTCGGGAGAATCGGTAGCGGCAGAGGCAGGAGGTTCTGGCCACCCGCCTGAACATCATAACAGATGCTCTGCGTATGCGCAGAAGGTTCTGCACATGCACAGAAATGCCGCATGTGAGTGAAGCAAGCTTGCGCACACGCGCACGATCACAGTTCTGAACAGGTAGTGGAGGTAAGTGAATACCACTACTGAGGAGGAGGACTATGAAATGGATAGAAATGGAATAAATATGTTGAATACAGAAGTCCTCTTATTGCAAATCCCATGTTCAGGTGATGCAGACAGGTTTTATCCATAATGACCTTGTGAGACAAATTGTGCTAAAAGAATGATATTTTTCCAAGTCACTCAGTGAGTTTCATAGAGAAATGGGGAAACCTGAATCTCCCAAGTCCAAGTACAATACCTAGACTTTTCATTACATTTGCTATTTCTTAATTATGTCTAAATTCATAAATGCATCCTGAAGCTGGTGAATACTTTTTTTAAAAAATCATCATGACTATTAGCAACAACTATTTCAACCTTGAAATAAAAACCCTGATTTTCTCATTCATCCAAATGTGTTGCCTTAAAATGGGTGTTGGTCAGAATAACACATCTGTTATGGAGTTTATTGTAACAGTTTTAATTACTTCAAATGGGGAAGTGTGAAAGTTTAAGCATATTCTCCCATACGCTTTCAGTTAACTTTACATTACAAAGAAGCTGTACATTTCCCCCATTTCTTATATGTGAATAACTGGCTGCTTGTTGTGAAAATATTTTGATATGGAATAAAATATTGTATGACTGATTTCCATCTCCTTGTTCTGTTTGTGGGTAGAATGACAACATTAAACCAGAACTAGGGATGCACAAAGCTGTTTTTAAAATCCCATCATTTAGTTATCAAGTATTAAAATGTTTCTGGTAAAATATGATTATGATTATATTAGTTAATATAATCCTAACTTCCATTAGTTCATGAAGTTTTATGAAGTTATTTGCATATAATTGTATGCCTAATGTGCAAAATGGCATTTACTTTCATTGGACATGCAACATTAAAAACTGTGGCTGCAACCCAAGATGTAATAATGTGTGTTTTTAGCTCAAATCTTCCATAGAAATAATGGCTAATAATTTTTGAGGTAGGTGGCTAACAATCCATAACACCATGTCTTCTTTTGAGAGGAAAAGTAGCATATTAACAACTTGCCAAATACAAAGTATTGTAGAAGACCCCTCTTCTTTATTCTGCCTGTCACTTCCAGATGATTTATATTAAAATCAAAATGGTAGGCAGACAAAAGTTTGCTCTTCTCTACCAGGGCAGTCGTTTTCTGTTTGTTGAAGGAGGTTGCCCAATATTACTATTTTTTTTATACTACTGAGCAAGTGCTACTTCTTCCCTTTGATAATTCAACCATTGTACTAAATTCTTGTGCTGTTCTGTAGTGAATATAAATCCTGATATTTCAACCATCAATAGTGTATGCACACCATGGTCAGTTGAGATTGCAAATGAAATTAATTGTTAACTTATTAGTTTAATTAGTAAAGTTACAGTGTATGAGGTAGTGACACGGTAATAAAACTAAAGTTGGGGAAGAAGTCTAGAATTTCTAAAATTTACCTTTTGGGTGAGGAGGTTTGGTGGAGTTACTTTTAACTTATTCGCCCAAGAGATGTTTCCTCCCTTAAAACTATTCCAAATTGCTGGAAATTGTGCTTTTGTAACTCATTGCAAATTCTGAAGTTTTGTGGGGATGGGAAAAGAGGATTAGCCAGCCCTGGAGCAAAGGCCTATTAATTTGCTCCTTTTTTAGCTGTTGCCATACTACTCTCTATGGAGTGACAAATACAGAAATGAAAGCAGTGAATATTACAATGTCTTTACAATGTCTTATCGTTCTGTATAGTTGGCTGAACTCTTGTCATGAAGTATTGAACCATCACCCAATACTGCAAGCTATCCAGGTGAATTAGAATAGTGCTGCAAAAGTTCTGATGTCCACTACTAGATGACAACTGGATAAGGAATTCACAAAACACTAATTCTGTTTTACCATCCAGTGGTTGTGTGGAGTTTTTCCAGCCCAGATATGATAGTTCTAATTTGGAACCCAGATTTGGAGCCTAGGCTCCTAAATCATAGGAGAAACTGTTAGAGTACAAAAGTCTTCCCCACCATAAACCTACAGCGTGCAGTACATAGGTATATGGAGTCAAGCCTTTGCCTGTGGCCTTGAATAATAGAATAGACAGATGGAAGAGAGAAGATCAAATAGATGTTAAATGTTCAAGGATTCATTGAAATGTGGAGGGGATCATGATGCTTAATGTTCTGATAGCCGTTGTTACAGATGAATAGGTTGGTCCCACCAAACATGAAGCAATGTTGCTACATTATTGGAGTATCCATTTTTTACATGCTAGAAGCTTGTAAATCAGCCCATTTCTGGTCCATGACAGTTTTGCCTATGTGCATCCATGCCCATCCTGTTTTTGTAATAATTTTAAAGGAATCCCTCAAAAAATAGGTTTTTGCCATTGTCAGATTGACTGTATTTATTTGGTCTATTTAATTAAACTTCTATGCCATTTCAGACAAACTACTATAGAAAGTTTCTCTTTGGGTATCTTATCCATGGTGGTACAGTGGTTGGAATGCCTACTGTCAGGAGTTCAATCCTGACCAGTTCAAGGTTGACTCAGCCTTCCATTCTTCCGACATCAGTAAAATGAGGACCCAGATTGTTGTGGGCAATATGCTGACTCTGTAAACCACTTAGAGAGAGCTGTAAAGCACTATGAAACAGTATAAAATCTAGGTGCTATTGCTATTATCATTACAAAAAATAAGTTATTCTTTAATGTCACTCTTGAATAATGAACTTGATCTTTGAAACATTGAAGCTTATATTTTAATTGTGAAATCACTTCTATTGACATTAAAGCCAATGATTTTGTTCTTCTTCCTTTAAGGAAGGAAATATGAGCTCACTGAATGATGGACGTGCTGATCTAGTGGTAGTCTGGGTACTCCTCCCCTTATTGACACTATTGTCAATCTCAGATTAAATATGTCCCTTTTCATTTGCTTCACTGTCAGTTATACTCATATCACACTAGAATAAAAATAGGAAAGAAAACATAGGCTGGGCTATGCAATCCAGTTTCATTCTTACTGACTCAGGGCCTAAGAGTCAAGGAAACAGATTTAATTTGCTGAATATATCCTCTATTGCTACTGTGCCAAATATGGAATAGCAGCTCCTTCTCTAAACCCACCCATGCTTGGTCTCAGCAGTGATTCTATGCATACATTGTGCTGAGCTGAAATCATGATGTGATTTGATTGCTTCTGTAAAACTACAACAACCATGTGGTTATGAAAGAACTAGATCACTATGGCTTGTTCAATAAAATATACATCAGCAGGGCATGCTATATAGTGTATACCCATAACTTATTGCTGAATGGAAGAGATGTGAAAGAAGGAGGATCAAAGGTGAAAACAACTGATGTGTTTAGAAGAGATAGCACTAAAGATGCCCGACTAGTGAGAAGGTTGTCAAAAACCTGCCAATTCATTCTTTCTGAGGCAAAGGTCAGCTTATCCCTGTCCTCCCTAGACATGAGAGTTTTTGCAGTCCTGACTCTACCAGGAAACCTATTTAATTTCCTCCACCCCAACCTGCTGACTGACACAGATTCACCCCATAGGGATCCATGCTGGCATCACAGTTAGCCACTATTTCATAGACATAATAAAATCCATAGCTGGCTAGGTAAGCCACAACTTGGCTTTTTCGAGAGTGATGTCCATAGGAAGCCAGCTTATTACACTGCACCACAAGCACATAGCCTAGAAAAAAGGCAAACTTAAGCAGAGGATGTGGAAGATAGATGAAGAGAAAGAGATGGCAGGAGGACAAGGAAGTTTAGCAACTCCAGGCAAGAAACAGGGCTGATATACAGCTGCCAGGAGAACAAGCTATACCAGGGGTCGGCAACCCACAGCTCTGGAGCCACATGTGGCTCTTTCATCCCTCTGCTATGGCTCCCTGTCGCTGGTCAGCTCCACAATTGATAGGGCTTTCGGTTAGGAGAGGTAGAGGAAAAAGGATGCCATGCTAGGAGGAGACTCTATGTTGGGGGAACCAGACTTCTGGTCGGCTCCAGAATTGAACTGGGGGCTTCCGGTTAGGACCTTTGTGGCTCTTTGACTGTTTAAGGTTGCTGACCCCTGAGTTACACTAAGCAGCTAATCTTGGTTTGTATCAGCCTGGAACTCTATTTGGGAACTCAGTTTGATGCTCAGCAGCAATCTTGTTTCAAGCACAGTTTGGAGCTGGGTCTGAAGCTTGACTGCAACCTTGCTCTGCAACTGGATTTTCATAAGGACCAACCAAGCTGATACTGCAGATAATTCCCAAAAACCTCTGAAGAAAATCAAGGATTGTATGCTACTGAACTGAAAGACTTCGCTACATGGCTAAGCCAACTAGGAAGGTGGAGTTAAGGACCAAAGCCTTATATTGGGGAATATAAGAAAGCACAGTGCAACATTTTCATCCAAGTTGGGGTGAATCCATTTAGTTTTTTTTTTTAAAAAAAAGCTACCACAAGGTGTGGGGAGATGAAGAAACAATAACATGGAATGATTCTGTTAAAAGAATGAAGATCTGTTTCTTACCCAATGTATTTTTGATATACAAAATATTAAACAGGAGTTGTAGCTTTCCAGAAAGCAGCACCCTCACGTTTTCATATTATGAAATTCTGTTTGATGACATTTCTCACCTCAACCTCCCCCACCCCCCATCCTTTCATGATGCCCACTGATAATGACTTTGCTCTTGGGAGAGGTGACGGCAATATTAATATGTATTTGCTTTGCAGATTCTTTTTCATCATTGCTATTAAAAACACATTTAAAAAGTACAGAGGCATCATTGAAATCCAATCTTCTATTCAATCTGCAACTATTGCTTTTATTTGCAGATGTTCTAGAAGCACTGGCTGATTGTTTCATTCAAAAATTGCAGAATTGCAAAGACTGAAGACTAGAGTTATGAGGAAATTCATGGAAAGATACACAACATCAAGGTGTAATATGGTGAAAATCTTCCACTGTTGACATTTTCAGGCATCCTATCAAAACTATTCATAATCTGATTTGCCTAGCTTTGCAATAGTGCCCATATTTTGACACAGATCAAGAGGATGTCTTAAGCAGCCTTTAGCTTACCAAAAAAAAAAAAAAAACCCCTCCACCATGCCTCCGTCTAGGGAAACATGAAGTTAGATTTCAATAACCCAAATCAACCTCAGCTTTATTTCCATATCAAAAGCAAAGAAATTTTATTCTATGTCAGAAAGAAAGCTTTCTTATTCTGCATAAATTCCATTGCTTCTTTATTTTTTTTCCATAGACTAAATTTCTAAATCACCCAGTGCCATTCTCTTTATATTTTACAAATATGAAAACAGTGTCAAATCACAAAAGCAGCAGGAATTCAAGTAATTAAAAGAACATTAAAAGGGTAAGGATAAAACAGGAATAGACGCAGGATCATTTGCAAAATGAATAATGATAGAGCTATTAAAATTTCAGAAGATTATGCACCCATTATAAAACAGCCAAAACCAGGACTCAGATATACAATTTTAATTCCACTGATAATAAAAAGGAGTTATTCTAGTGCCAAGAAAATATTAACACTGTTACAAGCTGAGCCTCTCCAGGAATGTACATAATAATAAAGAAATCATTGCATAGCATACTTAAGTTATGTATATAAACTCTCTATCTCTTATAAAACTTATAAGAGAAAGGCCTCTGTTGATGATCTTAAGCTACAGACATACCAAATACCAATGGATATGTATTTCTTTTAAAATCAAATACAATTCCACCATCATAAAACATCATAAAACATCATGTGATGGCAGCGTGCAGTGGTGAAATGTAAAATTTGTTACTACCGGTTCTGTGGGGCGTGGCCTGGTGGGGGGGGGAGTAATGTGACTGGGTGGGCATGGCCAACTTTTTTTTTTCCTTTTAAAAACATTTTTTCTACAACCTCTTCGGCTGAAGAGGTTGTAAATAAAATGCTTTTAAAAGCCTCTGACGATCAGGCAATTCAGCTGGAATCATCAGAGGCTTTTGAAAGCATTTTTTCAGCTGAAGAAAAAATGCTTTTAAAAATAAAAAAAAGCCTCTGATGATCGCGTAGCTCAGCTGGGGGGGGGGCTGGGATTTTTGCTACCGGTTCTCCAAACCACCCGCCGCCATCACTACCAGTTTGGGCGATCTAATCCAAACCAGGAGCATTTCACCCCTGGCAGTGTGACACCACGAGTTTGACACCCATGTTCTAAACAAATAAAATGGAAGAAGCTATCTGCTAATGGAAATAAGTTAGTATTTTCTCCCTTTCTTGTCTCCTTAATATGTACTGTACATCATTTCCAATCACTCCAAATCAGTTCTTGGATTGCTTTACCTACATTTTAATTCCTTGCCTTCAGATCTTATTACTTTTTTTTATTGCACTTGAGAAAGAATGATTCTGCCTTCAGGTGGAAGATCTAAAAATATACAGCAAATCGGGGGAAAGGATGGAGAGGGAGAAAGAAAACAAGAAAGCACAGGTTAAGTTTACTTAGATTAATTTCTTGTAAGTGTTTGGATATATCTATGTAGTTTCTTCACAATAATATTGATCTTGTTTTTCCACTTTGTATTTCTGTATTTGTTTCACTTCCTGTTCTATTCGCGGAACAAAGGCTAAGAAGGGAGGCGAGGCAGGATAAACGTTTTCAAACATTTATTGGCTAACAATAACAGCTAACAGTGACTCGCTCTCTGCTTAGCTAACTACCTTGGAGAGCGAGCGTCATCTGAGGCATTGACAGTTCTTTTATACCCAGCTGTCAGAAGCTGGGCCAATCAGGAGCCTCCAATCTCCCGCCGGCTGCTTGCCGGCATACGGACCAATCAGATGCTCTATTGGCCACTCGTGCTTGCCGTCCATATGTAACACTTCCCAAAACTGCTTGGAATTTCATTGTATTCATCACATTTAATCCTGCTTAGCTTTTTAAGATCAGCCAAGATCAGCTAGGTACAACCAGCCAAATCTTTATCACTTTATCGCTATCTTTCATAGCATCAATGTAGGCGGAGGTCTTTGATTCAGGGAACAAAGGAAGGAATTTTCTCTTATTGTGACATGACCAACTGATTGATAATTAGGCTGATTCAATCAGTCCTCCTCCTCCAAACAGCAGATGAAAGCAGGAACATTCATCTAATGTTCCCTGCTATCCAGGCTAATAATCCATTGTTGTTCACCATCTGCTGTTGCCTGCCATGTATAAGTTGGAACCTCAGCTTTCTATGGCGAAAGAAATACCACCATAATAAAAGAAATAGCATGACTTCCCCCTCGGGAACACCCCAAAACCTAGCAAACAGTAGCAGCCTGGAGTCTTCCGTAGCTGATGGTTTCCAACATGGGGAGGAAGAACAGCAGCACAATAGCAGAGGTGGCAGATAGGATAACTCTTCCCTTGGGTCATTAGAAAACTTCATTTGTAATTGCTGATGGTATTTGCAATGTATCGGAAAGCAAACCTGGTTTGCTGAAAAGATAATTTGTCTCCATCTCCTAAACAGATGGAGGGGATACTCTATAAGTTAATGTAAGCCAAAGAAAAACCATCAAACCTGGTGCATCTTGGTTACTTTTGACAGTTGCTCTGAGTCCTTTGTGATAGAAATGAGTGTGCACAATCTTCCTGACAAGCAGTGCGGTATTCCTCACAAGCAATTGGCTCAGTGGTGAAATCCAATTTTTTTTTACTACTGGTTCTGTGGGCGTGGCTTGGTGGGCACGGTGTGGCTTGGTAGGCATGACAGGGGAAGGATACTGCAAAATCCCCATTCCCACCCCACTCATGGGGGAAGGATATTGCAAAATCTCCATTCCCACCCCACTCTGGGGCCAGCCAGAGGTGGCATTTGCCGGTTCTTCGAAGTACTCAAAATTTCCGCTAATGGTTCTCCAGAACCTGTCAGAACCTGCTGGATTTCACCCCTGAATTGGCTCAGAAAAGGCCCCCTCTGCTCAAGGGAGCAACAAACAAGAAAAAGAATATATTATAAAAATATAACCGGCCAACGTGGGGATGGAAGAAAGACAGAGTATGTCAAATCTTTCTTCTGAGATGATAAATTAAGGTTGTTTTTATCTGATTATTGGTTTAGCAATTTTTATGTCTCCCTCTCTGCCCTCCTGTGGAGCTTTCAACATTTTTTAATACTGTTACTTCTCCCTCTCTTTTCCTCCTCACTTTCTTTCTTGTGCTGTTTCTTGTTTAACCTTGTGGAAATTTTTGTTGTGCCTTCCCTGCTGTTTGCCTTCTTTAGGTGCATTCTTACACTGTGATGTTTCTGTTATTCCCCAAAACAGGTGCCTGTGGATTGTTCACATAACTTTCGGATCCTGGCATTAATAGCTGATCAAAGGCATTTCCCCCCTTCTAGCTCTATTTAAGTGTATTTGTAATTGGCTCTACGCCTTCTCTTGCCACTTCCTGTCAGCACCTATGACTTGAAATCAAAACTGTGGGTAATAGTTAGAGGTGGTTTTCAAGTAGAGCAGCATTAAATCCTGAGATGGGAAAATATTTCACTGTTAAAATGCCATCTCTTTGAAGTAGTTCTCTCTGTCTTTAAGCTTGATGGGATTTATTCAACTGGACATGGAACAAATGTTATCTTCCTGACAGGTTGAGGTCTATCCTCATGGGGAAAAACAGGCTGCATGTTGGATGGCTATTTATGTATCATTCCTAACCCCCCCCCCCCTCACAAAAAAAGGGGGCACCGGATGAAGGACATAAGAATGGCTTTATATAATATATGCATAAAACACACAACGAGATGATGCGCGTTGCTTGCTAGCCTTGACCTGCAGTTTCAGTGTTATTTATTATTATTTATTCAATCTTGATGTCGCCTGACTCCATCTGACACTGCATACACTACGTGCAGAAATCTCTTTCAGCTACTGGAACGGGTAGAAGAGATCTTAGAAATGAGACCAAGTGAAGCAATATGGCCTCTTTGCTTCACTGGTACAAGGATGGGGGAGGGAGATTAATGCATTGCTTTACAAAGTCACTTCAAAGGTGCGCTTCCCTCAAAGTGTCATTGAAGCAAAGCATCCCTTTGAAACTGCACAAATCTAGAAATAATTAACATTCTTTCAATAGAAACACCTTGATGAAAGTAATGTTGTACCTTTCGTTGATCTTTGTGCCTACCCAATCTGTGACTAGGTGCTCATTTTGAGCACCTATTCCCTTTTTCTTTAAAATAATTTGAATGAC
Organism: Ptyas mucosa; assembly: GCA_012654045.1. Classification (NCBI taxonomy): domain Eukaryota; kingdom Metazoa; phylum Chordata; class Lepidosauria; order Squamata; family Colubridae; genus Ptyas; species Ptyas mucosa. The sequence goes on from WNWU01000053.1 coordinate 142,500, forward strand.
AGGCCTTTCTGATGACAAGAAACTCATTTCCCTCTTTAAAAAAAACTACAGTGCATATGTCTGAAGTTAAAATGACCAAAGATATTTAGTTTGGCATTTATATATACATATAGATATTTATAGAAGGATAGGTGATAGAGATACAGATACAGATAAATATAGGTATGTATGTATGTATGTATTTTAGGATAATTTTCCTGAGCTCTTATATCAGAGACTACAGTTGGTCCAGAACACAGTCGCATGAGCTGTTGTGGGTGCATCTAGGTACAACCACATTACACCAATTCTCCGCAAGCTGCACTGGCTCCCTATTGGTCTCTAGTCACAATTCAAGGTGTTGGTTATTACCTTTAAAGCCCTACATGGCTCAGCGCCAGGTTATCTTCGAGACCACCTTCTACCACATAGCTCCCAGCGACCAGTAAGATCCCACAGAGTTGGTCTCCTCCAGGTCCCATCAGCTAAACAATGTTGGCTGGCGGGCCCGTGGGGGAGGGCCTTCTCTGTGGCTGCTGCAGCTTTCTGGAACCAGTTACCTCCTGAGATCCAGACCATCTCCACCCTACTGGCCTTCCGAAAAGCGGTGCAGACCTGGTTTTTCCAGCAGGCCTGGGGCCATTGATCTCACTGTTGTGATCTGGCGAGATCCGGCCATGAATAGTGTGAATGAGTTTTTAATCTTTTTTAATTTTTCAATGTCTTTTTATAATGATTTTTTAAATGTATTGTGAGCCGCCCTGAGTCTTCGGAAAGGGGCGGCATATAAATTCAATTAATTAAATTTAATTAAATTAAATCATGACAAAATATGTCCAGAATCATGGTGGCTCTCCTCACTGCAGATTTTCGGATGGCGACTACTTCTTGGGGATGGCTTCATAAATTCTTCAATGGAATAAGTGGCTGGGGTAGATGACCCATAAAGCCTACGTTTTATGATTCTGTCACTTTGGGGTAGTGGTGAAATTCATTTTTTTTTTACTGTCGGTTCTGGGGGTGTGGCTTGATGGGCATGGTGTGGCTTGGTGGGTGTGGTTTGGGTGTGGCAGGGGAAGGATACTGAAAAATCTCCATTCTCACCCCACTCTAGGGGAAGGATACTGCAAAATCCCCATTCCATCCCCAATCCTGGTGGAAGGATATTGCAAAATCTCCATTCCCACCCCACTCTGGGGCCAGCCAGAGGTGGTATTTGCCGGTTCTCCGAATTACTCAAAATTTCCACTACTGGTTCTCCAAACTCAAAATTTCCGCTACCAGTTCTCCAGAACCTGTCAGAACCTGCTGGATTTCACCCCTGCTTTGGGGCCTTTGGAAAATGGTTTGAGGGACAAAACAGGTGCATAAATTCTTGAGGCAATGTAATACTGTAATTTTGCCTTTAAAAATGAAAGAAGAAAAATGATATCTCTGACAATCAGTGGGTTTTTTTTTTTGTTTTTTGTTTTGCCATCCAATTTCTGGACCACAAGCTGCAAATACTCCATATATGACCAACGAGCTATGGGGTGTATCACCCTTTATATTGAGCATGGATGAGTCAGAGGTGGGTTTCAGCAGGTTCTGATCAGTTCTGGAGAACTGGTAGTGAAAATTTTGAGTAGTTCAGAGAACTGGTAAATACCACCTCTGACTGGCCCTGCCCCCAACTATTTTCTGCTTCCTGAGTTCCAGCTGATCGGGGGGAAATGGGGATTTTGCAGTAACCTTCCCCTGGATTGTGGAGGGAATGGAGATTTTACAGTATCCTTCCCCTGGAGTGGGGTGGAATGGAGATTTTATAGTATCCTTCCCCTGCCATGCCCGCCAAGCCATGCCCTGCCCATCAAGCCACACCCACAGAACCGGTAGTAAAAGAAATTTGAAACCCACCACTGGGAGGAGTGCATCTCCAAAGAGCCTCTTTGCATTTAAGCAGATGGAGGATACAGACTGGGGAAGGTGTGGTTTTCAGGTTTAGTTTTTATCAGAATAACAAAATAACAGAGTTGGAAGGGACCTTGGAGGTCTTCTAGTCCAACTCCTGCTCAAGCAGGAAACCTTATACCATTTTAGATAAATTATTGTCCAATCTCTTCTTTAAACCCCCTCAGTGTTGGAGAACCTACAACTTCTGGAGGTGAGCCATTCAACTGATTAATTGTTCTGTCAGGAATTTTCTCCTTAGTTCTAAATTGCTTCTCTCCTTGATCAGTTCCCATCCATTGCTTCTTGCCCTGCCTTCAGGTGCTTTGGAGAATAGGTTGACCCCCTCATCTTTGTGACAGCCCCTTAAATACTGGAACACTGGTATCATATCACCCCATTCCTTCTTTTCATTAAACTAGACCTACCCAGTTCCTGCAACCATTCTTTGTACATTTTAGCCTTCAGTCCACTAATCATCTTTGTTGCTCTTCACTGCACTCTTTCTTGAGTCTCAACATCTTTTTTTTATATCCTGGCATCCAAAACTGAAAACAATATTCCAAGTGTGGTCTTACCAAGGCATTATAAAGTGGTGTGAAAACTCCACGTGGTCCTGATTCTATCCCCCATTAATGCACCCTAGGAATGAGGCTTTCATTAAACATTTTCATTAGAATTTTCATTTGGAATTAGCTTAACAAGTATATATTTCTTGCTGATGGCTTGTACCTATAGACAGATAAGATAGATAAGATAGATAGTGTTAGTTATTTCCATCTCAAGGAAAAGAGGTGAATTAAAGAATGATACATTACTTTAAATTGCAGTTTTAAAAAAATCATGGTAAATTTATTCCAAATCCAAAATGCTGTCTGGAAACTAGGACAGAAGATTAGTAGAAACCAACTGTTTTTTCTTCTAAGTTTATTATTAAACTAAGTATAGGGGAATGTTTATACTGCCTCAAGCACTGTTGAAATGCAGGGAAGAAATGTGCTGTAAATTCATTGCCTTTCTGCCCTTCATTTAAGTTATACCTCTTGTTTTCAAGGACATCATGGTATGCTTACAGGAAGTCCTCTAGAAGCCCTCAAGAGGCAAATTTACTTTGAACTCATTAAAAAAAGGGGGTTTAGTGTCATCAAACTGACCCCAATACCAGCAGTCTCAAGGTAGTAGAAGTATCACAAACAATTAGCTTTCAATTTGAGCATATTACATTTACTCCTTATTCCCATGCAGCATTCTGTTAGTATTTTCTGTTCCCACCTGAATTTATTAAAAATTTGCATTCTTTTTAATTATTAGATGTTGCTGATTTGGATTTTATAATACTAATGTTCAAAATTATCTTATTTTAGGTATCAATATATATTACATCTGTTATTCAGAGTTTTCGTCTTATACATGTTATATTTATTGGTGTATACTGCTATCTAGAGATCTTTTCTCTTGAGGGTTCTACTGACCTTATTAATGCTGTTCAGTGTTAAACAGGTTCTTAGTCAGTGTTAAACAGTCTAAACATGTTGAGATGCAGTAAGCTTTATTTATTGAAAATGCAAAACCTAGAGGATTGGTGAATGGAGCATTCCATTCCATTTGAGTTTAAAAATGAGCCCATGGATAAACTGAGAGATTAGAGACACTGGGAGACCTTAAATAATTTAATTAAACATTATGTGATTAATATTGCATAGCTGATATTAATAACTTTGAGGCTGAAAGCTTCAGGATAATGATTTGCAGTTTGTGCATTTTATAAATGAAACAATGCAGGGTATTTATGTAATAATTCATATTCCTACTGCTAAGCTGTGTATTTTTCATTGCTCAAAAAGACTCAAAAACAGCATATGTTTATGCCATATACCATTCCAGAAACAATCATACAGTCTTTGCAGCTTCCATGCAAGGATAATTCTGGGTTTCACAAGAGTCAAATTTGCTTTATGCAAGAGCTGGAATTTGATTCCCATCAGCCAATTACATGTTAAAACCTCAAATGATAAGCTTCCAACCAATTCTAACAATTGTTCTTTTGGATGTTGCCATGGATATTGTATACTCATCACATCCACATGATGTTTCACGTACAGCTGCAGTCATTGGCCTGAAGCAGCTTCTAACTCTAAGTTTTGCAGCATGAGGAATATTGAGACTGTCAATCCATATGTCAGTTTGGAACTGAAATGAAGGATTAATGCAACCAATTTATTATTTTTTTTACACATTTTGAAATTTATCTCCCGATAACACACTGTGAATATAATAGATTCAGTTCTGGGATAGAAAAATATCACATGGTACTTAAAGTTGTAACAAGGTCCACAATTTCCACTTATTGACTCTCAAGTCATATTTTGGGTAGCTACTTAAAAATAGCAGCCAAGGATACTGATACTAACGTCACGAGAGCTAATTTGAGAATCAGCAACCTGTGACCTAGACTGGTGCATTTTTTGGAAGAGGTGCAAAGCTGCAGAGAGGGCAACCCAATGGTTTAATTGGAAAGTATAGTTCACTGTTTATGTTCTACTACAGTTTGCAGAGTATATTAGCATTTTCTCATTTTGAGGCAGTAACTCAAAAGGAGTTCATTAGGGATGCTTGAGAAAAATCAATATCAATATCTGCTCACTGTATTACAAACTGGCCTGCTTCGCCAAAGAGGTTGTAGAAAAAATGATTTTAAAAGTAAAAAAAAAATTGGCCACGCCTACCCAGTCACATTACCCACACACACAACAAGCCATGCTTACAGAACCGGTAGTTTGAACCCATTACCATGATATTATAAGTTCACAAAGAAAAAAGAAAAAGAAAAGATCAAAATACTTTTTAGAAAGCACAGAGGGACTATACCTGTGATGGCAAACCTATGGCACGCATGCCACAGGTGGCATGCAGTCCGCTCTCTCTGGTCACGTGAGCCATCACCACAGTTCAGCTCTGCTGTGTATGCTTGCATGCCTCCCGCTGGCCAGCTTATTGTCAGGTCTCTGCCGCCCATGTGTGGGGGAAGGGGTCGTGCGGGGGCAGGTCAATCTCTGCATCAGGTCTCTGCCATGCATGCGCAGGGGTGGAGCATGACACCACCACCAATACCCACCACCTGGAACCACCCAAAAATGTGATGCACAGAGTTGAAAAACCAGGCATGTGGAGGCCGAAAATATGACACGCAGAGGCCAAAAACGGCATGCGTGGAGATGGCAATTGGCGGCAATGTGCTGTGGCAATCCCCGCCGCCTGGAATGGGTCTAAAATGGAGCATGCGGAGGCCAAAAATGTGACACACGGAGGCCAAAAACAGCCGAAGGATGGGGGATGACGGGTAGGCGGGGCTTCAGCAACATTCGCTGTATAAGGCGCACAGACATTTCCGCCCACTTTTGGGGGGGAAGTGTGTTTTATACTCCGAAAAATACAGTAGTTACCAACTTCTCCTCATTATTATCTTCAGGCCATCAACCTTTCCCAAGTGATATTTGGGTTTAAATGCCATAAGCAGTTTAGTTGTCAGAACACAATCTGTTACGTTCAGTATGTATTCTGTAAACTGTACAAAGCAGTTAATTCAGGAAAAAAGACTGGAAGGTCATCTTCTGATGCTTGGCAAAATGTTTCTTACCCCAAACCCCCAAAAAGATACTTCAGAAGGTAAAAACTTTCTTTCATTGGGGGGGGGGAGGTGAAATTTTAAATATTTTCAAGCAGTAGGATGAAATTTTTTAAAGAAAATATTTTTCTTCTGAACCACACAGGCTTCCTACAATGCTTCTTTGTACTTTTGCTTTAGGTGGCAATTGCTAACTCTTGTTGCCACCTCTCACATACCTATTTCCAGCAGGGACTCTAGTTAGAAATGCTTACAAAAAGAGAAGCTAGTGTTGTTATTTTGAAAAAGAAAAAAAAAAGCATGGATTTAATTATGTTGAAGAAAGGCAACACAGATGTCTTTCTGAGCTTAATTTTTGCTACGGTCCTGCTCAAGTCTACTGGGGGCAGAAGAGTTGTGCAGAATTTGGTTGTCCTAGATAGACAATTATTTGATTAGCTTTAAGTTGCTGATTACAGATCCTTGCAAGCATGGTAGAACAGTTAAAATGACCTGTCTCATGGACCTGATGGAATCTGAGTGGCTCAAGGTTGACTCAGCCTACCAAGGTTGGTAAGATGAGGACCTTGATTGTTGGGGGCAATGTGCTGACAATTTAAACCACTTAAAGCACCATGAAGTGGTATATAAGTCTATTGCTTTTGCTATCTGAGTGGCTTTCTGAATACCCTTGGGAATTTCTTTTTTTTTCTTCTGTTGGTGACCTTAGCACAATCAGTTCTTCCACAGCATGGAAGTGATTCAGACAAAAGACGCTGTTGCTCCTAGCTTAGTTTCCTTCTTCCCTTTTTCAAAGCCAAGTCAGCCCACTGATTTAGTGGGGAGCTGAAAGTAACAGTAATTTGAATGCAAATAGAATATTGCTCAAAGTGAACATGGATCTCCCTGTGAAAAACAGAGCATGGTCTGAATTTCTTTTGGTCCAAGGGCAGCACAGATAGCAAAGAATCAGTGGTGAAATCCTAATTGGTTTGTTACCGGTTCGCTGGCCGCACATGTGTACTGCATGCCAAAAGGAGACTTGGGAAGGTAAGTAGAACAGCGAGGGGTGGGGGATCAACTGTGCTGCATGATTTAGCTTTGCTAGAAAGCAGGATTTCCTGCTTTCTAGCAAAGCTAAACCCCGCAGCACAGCTGATCATTGAAAATACTGATTTGGAGGAACCGGTAGCTTTTTTAAACTACCAGTTCAGGCTAATTACTGGTTCAACTGAACCGGTAGCTTTTTTTTATCACTACCAGTTTGCCCAAACCACAGTGAACCGGTAGCATTCCACCCCTGCAAAGAATCCTTTGTTCTATGTCCACAATCAATAGGCTGATGTTACTTTGTTACACTGTGCAGGGTTTCCTCCACTAATAGGAGTGAAGAACCAGAGTAGTTGCAGATTTGGTCTCAAGTCAAGAATCAGGACATGACCATGGCACCAGCTTCTTAGACTGTTATTTTGGATTATTTTCCATTTGTGAATCTCAATCATATAAGTTTGATGAGGTCTGTAGCATGTTTGTTCAACACTTGCACAACCTGACTGATTAAATAACCTTGTGGAGGGCTAGCTGCATGGTTGAGAGGAAAAATATTTTATCTTTACTTAAGAGATGTGTCCCACTGGGTCTAAAGAATGTGATGCTAATTTTACTGTTAAAGAACACTTCCTTTCAGTCCGATAAACTGGGAAACTATCACAAAGTCTCAGATGTATCATTTCTGGTTAAGATGATATTCTCAGTATGGGTGCTTCTCAACTCAAGTTTTTTTCTAAAGGACCATTTCAGTTGGACTTTGACCTGAATAAGTGAATGAGATTACTTTGGTCTATTTGGTGGATGATCTCTGTGGGAAACTGGTTTGGGAAGTGCAGTCTTACTATATATGTGTGGTTTTTTTTGGGGGGGGGAGGAACCTCTTGGCAGCTTTCAGTACCATTGGCAATAGGATCTTTCTAACTGACCTAGCAGAACTGTTTTATCACAGATAATCCATGTGATAAAGGTTCTGCTGGAAAAGAGCCAAGGTGGCGCAGTGGTTAGAGTGCAGTACTGCAGCTACTTCAGCTGACTGCTAGTTCAGCAGATCAGCGGATCAAATCTCACCGGCTCAAGGTTGACTCAGCCTTCCATCCTTCCAAGGTGGGTAAAATGAGGGCCCAGATTGTTGGGGGCAATATGCTATTCAGTATACTGTCTTTGGTGTAAGCTTCCCAAAGTCCTTGGAGAGTGGGCGGCATAGAAATATGACTAATAATAAATAATAAAAGTAAATAAAAGTATTGGTTAACATCTACGTTATTGGCTTGTAATGCCTTACAGGATTCCACCTTGTCATTAATGATGCTTAATATTTTTGTGAAACTATGAAGAGAGGATCTGGGACAGGTATTATCTGTATGCTGTTTAAGGCCAACATTGCTCCTTGCCATCCATATCTAGGAAGACAGGTGATATTCTAAACTGATTTCACAATAGGCTGGGTGAAGATTAAGAAACTGAAATTAAGTCTAGACAAGACAGAGATATTTTTCTTAAATAGGAAGTTCACTCCTCCAACATAGGCTGTTAAGCCTAAAATCATACAGCCTAAGATCAACAGTACTTGATCCTAAGTACCTAAGGACATATGTGCTTAACCAGATCCTATTTTATTTAAAGGAACTTATGTAACAGTACATAATTCACAAAATTATAATAGTATGCAAATTTAAGGGTTTGGAAATGTTATCAGTCAACTAAAAAGCAAATTCTATAAATGAATCAAATAAGAAATAGTAATTGATGCATAAAGTTCCTCCCTTCCCCATCATATGGATATGATTACAGAACTATCTTATTTGAAACTGCTCTCTGAAACTGACAGTGTAAAAATATGAATAGGAGAGAAGTAATTAATTTCATCATGATAGAAAACACTCACTTCATCAAGGTATTTTGCATTAATTTCTGTAGACACCTATAGGGATAATTCTGTGCATCACTGGCAATCATTTTATACAGGTGTAAATAAAAGATGAAATGTTTTTCTACTTAATTATTGCATACAGCTTTGTTTACCCAGGCTTACTGTTAGGATGTATGTGTATGGTTTATTTTTGCATCACTGCAGCTATCTTATATCTCTGTGTTAATATTGCAGAATGGAAGGGAAAGAATTGCAAGATAGGATGCCTTGAAACGATCAGACTTCCCAGCTCCACCTCCTGCCAGGTAGCACACCTCAGCTTATAGCAGGGGAGAGCAAACACTGGAATATGTGTATGTATGTCTATAGGCAACTTTAAGATTTGTGGACTTCAACTTGTGGAATACACACACACACACACACACACACACACACACACACACACGTGTACTTCTGTGACATATCAGAGAGGAACATCTGTTGCTTATTTTGAAGAACTCGCTACCCCAAACACTTTTTATCTTTCTTTCATGTTCTAAAGCTGACTTCCATCTCAGGTATTATGAACAAAGGATCTTGCCACACAATTTCTGCAAGGGCATTCATTTTGGTTAAAATAAAAGGTTTAATTTTAACTTCCAGAGCTCATTCATCACAAATCTTATTATGTTGGAAGACAAAAAGGCATTTGCTTTTGGGAGAACTGACATGGAAGAAAGAAGAATGCTAGCGGTCTTATTGCGTTCAGATTCCAAGGCAGTTGCTCAGATTGCCATGAAGAGTGCAAGATACAGAAAATCATTTCAAATACAAGATGGCCGGAGGCAGGAAAACATCCTATCACAGTCCTGAAGTGGGTAGAAACCATTAGGAAAAAAGAGGGAATCACAGTTGACATGATTTTGTATGGCAGGGAGAAAACATAATCAGAAGAAAGTTTATAACAGGAAATGATCATTTCCTCAAATTTTAGACATTTTGGGGATTTAGGGGAAAATTCTTAGTTATTTTCCATAGGAGAGACTGTGGTATGCTGTGGATAAGAATGCCAATGGGAGAAAAAAGGATTGGAGGCATCCCTGATCCACCCCCTACAAATTCTAACTTTCACTGATATTAGTTATTACTTGTCAATTGCATCCCATAGACCCACAATTGCTCCCATAGACATCTCCAAGCACTATCTATAGTGTTTCTACCAGTGACAGAACTCAAAACAGAGCATTGCCTGAGAATGTGAGAGGCATATAAAATGTGCCTTGATTAAAAAAAAAATCTACTCTTTTCCCTGATACACCAATGGATTGGACCCACATAAGGTGCCATTTGGAATGGAGCTAGTCTCAATGGGAGGAAAAATAGCCTGGAAAAACATGATGGAAAAGCTACGGACAAATACTACTACTCTCCTATAATGTATACAGCCCACCTCGATGTTTATAGCCCAGTAAATGATGACAAAAGATCAGGAGTTCAGTGGCAACTTTTCCACCAAACAAATTTTATTGAAATTCATAAACTTTTATGAACTGCAACTTCAGATGCATAGAGTAGTTAAACTAATGCATTGAGTAGTTAAACTAATGCAACAGATGCATAGGGTAGTTAAACTAATGACCTGATAGGGATTAAGTGGAGAAGAAGGGTGGGGAAAGACAGGTTGATTATATATGAAAAGATTTCAGGAAATCTGAGCCAGTCTCAACAACCAATGGGTTTTTAACATGTTGCAGTTGTTAATTGCAAAATAGTATAATCTGTTTCTGCATCTATATAATCTATCTGCTAAAAATAAAATTTCCTTCTATTTGGAAGGGAATGCCCTATGGTGTCCATTTCCTATTACTTGTCTTCTTGTCCATGATATTCTCAGGATTCTTCTCCAATGTCAAAGTTCTAAAGCAACAATATTCTTCCCATTCTACTTCTTTAAATTCCAACTTTTGCTGCCAAAAAGTGTCACAGATCCATTCTTAATCAATCAACCACCTCCTCTGTGATATTCCCACATAGGAGCCCCAAGATAACTGGAAGAGCCAAGTCTTTAGGCTCCAGAAGGGTTAGGAGGGTTGGGGCCTACCTCACACTGAGGGGTAAGATGTTCCACAGGGTAGGTGCATCCCTTCTCCTGGATCCTGCCACTGGAATAGTCAGGATTACGGGGCCCATAGCATGCCTCCTCTGCTGGCACAGGTAGGGTGGGCCAATCCCAATGGGATGAAACAGTCCCTCAGGTATAGACTTAAAAAGTGTGCTTACCTTTCCACTTTTAGGCCATTGTTACTTATTAATGCCCTGTTCACTTTCTCTTTTCTTGAGTTCACTTTCTTCACTGAATAGTCCAAACTAATAATGGATCATGTAATGAATATGTCCATCCATTGGACAACAAGTGTGTGTTCCCTCTTTTGTGCATAGGAGCACTTTTGGTCTCCTTGCAAAATAGGAAAAGGGGGGCTTTTACCAGGGGTGGGTTCTAAATTTTTTTACTACCGGTTCTGTGGGTGTGGCTTATTTTGTGGGCGTGGCTTGATGGCCATGTGACAATTATTTAGGATTTATCAGAGGTACTGGTCTACCAGGCTTTTAACTGCTTGCAGAGCTGTACTGATCTACCCATTTATTTTTTGCAGCCACTGGTCTACCCATTTATTTTTGCAGGCACTGATCTACTTATGTATTTCTGCAGGCACTGGTCTACTCATTTGTTTTCTTTTAACACTGATCAGCTGTAGGGCAGCCTTTTGAAGCCCCGCGGCAAGAGTTTAAATAGTTTTTTTCCCTCTAGCCATCAGCTGGGACTCAGGGGGCAGCAATAGATTGGGGTGGGGCCAAATAACACAGGGGGTGGGGGGGGTGGGGGGGTGGGGGGGGCAGAACTGGTTCGGTGATGTCATATCATCACTGCTACCGGCTTGGGAAAACCGGGCCAAACTGGGAGGAACCCACCACTGGCTTTTACATATGCAAGGGGGCAGGGAGGAGTTCAACAGGATGAGAAGAAAGTTTTAGCAGTTGTACATGCATGCAATTTTGGCATGTATAAAAAGGGGCGGAGTTCAATAGTGCTTCCGTCACCAACATTTTCTTAAAAATACTTTATTTTTGAAGAGCACAAAATATAGACAAGTGCCAAGATAAATAACAAATCAAACTAAACCATCTTTGAAGGTAAAAAATATTTAAAAACAGAGAATTAAAAACAGAGGAAGAAAAATAAAAAAATAGACTATAAATGTGTGTGTGTAAACACACACACACACACACACACACACACACCTTATATATTAAACTTAGTTACTGGATATTGTGACTGACATCTGGTCTGTTTTGACCTCGTGTGCACACCATTTCCTCTCTACTGTTTTTGGATTTTGCACTTGTCAAAGGGTATAAAATTCTCCCTACACAAAGAAAGAATCTTGTTCTCAGACTATAAATGCTTACAAAATGCTTGAGTTTTGGCTCAATTCTCATTTTCCAGATACTATTTACAGAGATCCACTTTGAAGTCAATTGTTGTTGTGTTAAATCATTTAAAACCATTGCAAGCTAAATTGGTTGGTCAAACATGCTTTAAACCTCAGTGTCATTTATTGCTATTTTTTTAAAAAGCATAAGAACTTAATTTATTTTCCTGAGAGTGGAAGGATTGAAGGAAGTATTCCATCATTCAGATCATTTGCCATTCTCTTCTAACCATGAAATAAATCAGCAGCTATTTGGCATAAAAACATATTCTCAGTACATCCCTTGATCATTACTAGTGCAAGACTTCTTAAAAATATTGCATGTCAAAAAGTCTTCATCTAGCTTACTAATACAAGTAGAAATTAAAATTACATGCAGGGGAAGAACATTAAAAATCAAGTAAACTGACTGTTGACAGTGATCAGGAGCAGCTTATCTCAATATTTACAGCATTAAAGAAAGCAATTGTTGGAGGTTTCTATAGCAACAGTAAATATACCATGAAAGCAATAGAAGGATGGAGTGGAATGGAAACAGCAAATGTTGTGTCAGAAACACTCAAGAGATGAGAAATAATCTGTACTCAGCCTCTCACAAAAGTCTACAGATCAAAATTGTGCAGATTTATTGACAGAGAAGCAAAACACTTTGCTTTAAAAGGACAACATTACAGCTACAGTGGAAGAAAAAGATTAGGAGGTGAAAGAGAGCTCTATCTGTTGCATTTAATAATAAATGTTTCCAAATTCCAACAGATCAGGCTGGCTTCAAATTCCGAAGACTAATTACCAGCCCATTCTCAAGTAGACTATATTGTGTAACATTAATATACAACAACAACATCAGCAGTTCTGAATGACTCTTGAAGCTAAAGGAATTTAATGCATGCTGTTTAGAACTGTATGTAGGTTTCGGGTTGTTGTTTTTTGTGCATATTCACAACCTATTCACTTTTTTCTGTTATACCAGCTACTGTATTTATGGCATATGCCTGCATTTCAAGCACTTCAAGAAAGAGCTTTTAAGAAACCAGAAAGAGGCTCAATGTGAGATCTTATGGATGTTGAACAGCAGGGACCTCTGTAAGAGCTTTTAAACACTTGTTACAATGAGTAAGTAGAAGTTCATATTAATATGTCTCATACTGAACACTATCAACATAAATTGCATATAGTGGTAGAATATTAAAAGCATATTGTATCAATATGGATGCATATTAATCAAGTTTTACATTCTGACTCATGCATGTGTGTGAGAGAGACAGAGAATTAGGTTCCACTTAAAATAACTAAATGGTGATTAGATTTTCATTCCTTTAGAATCAAAAATGAAAAGTGTTCAACTTCCTGAAAGGCAAACAACAAAACAGATAAATATTAAATGAAACAGGAAAAAACAGCAAGGAAACATTAAAATTAAAAGAGCCTTGGTGGCGCAGCAGACTAAGTACTGTTAAGTAACACCAGCTGCCTGCAATTACTGCAAGTTCGAATCTCACCAGGCTCAAGGTTGACTCAGCCTTCCATCCTTTCGAGGTAGGTAAAATGAAGATCCAGATTGTGGGGGCAATAAGCTAACTTTGTATAAAAAAGAACACTGCTGGGGGGGGGGGGCAAAAGCCTTACTAAGCTGGTATATACAAAAGTATGAAGGCTATTGCTTAACGCATTGTAAGCCGTCCTGAGTCTCCGGAAGGGCGGCATATAAATTGAACCAATAAATAAATAAATAAATAAAAATTGCTTTACACTGGTATCATAATGCAGCGGGGGTACCACTATATCTTGTTTAGAAGCATACCAACTCCGTTCAACACTAAGCATTTAGATTCATCTCTTCATAGATAGTTATACCAACCCAAATGAGTTCACAAAACCACAAAGTACACTGCATGATTTTTTTTGTGTAACTCTTTTAGTTTCTGTCTCATCTTATCTGCTCAAAAATATCAGTACATTTTTGCACAGCTTTTTTTTTCCAAGTAACAAACTATGGAATTTAATTAAAGTCAGAATAAACTGCTGAACTCGTTGAAAGTCAAACTAGTTAGATTTGCCTCTGCCTGCAGTTTAAACACTTCTCCATAGTAGAAACTTATACTAAGAATGCAGAACAGAATAGAATAGAATAGAATAGAATAGATCTGGGCTAAAAGTAGTTAAGAAAATAAAATGACCTAGGAATAAAGTTGACAAATAATAACATGGATATAAAGAAAAATAATTACGACAGAATGATACACCAAATTGAATCTGATTTAGGAAGATGGGGAAACTTAAACATTTCATTTTTAGGAAGGATAGCGGCTCTGAAGATGAACATCCTGCCGAGGCTCCTCTACCTATTCCAAACCATCCCAGTGAAATTGGAGAATTTTTTTTTTATTAACTTAAATAAAACTATGTCTAAATTTATATGGGAGGGTAAAAAACCCAGGATAAGTTTGAATACACTACAGAATGACAAACTTAGAGGAGGTTTTGGTTTCCCGGCATGGGAGAAATAATATAAGGCAGCATGCCTGTCATGGATAAAAGAGTGGGTTAATTTAGACAATCAGAAACTATTAAAATTGGAAGGGCATGATTTAATGATGGGGTGGCACGCCTTCCTGTGGAATACCGGGAACAAATCATACCAACACTTTAATAATCACATAATTAGGAGAGCATTAATTGGTAATTGGTTGGAAAAAAAGAAAAATGCTATAAGAAAGCTCCCAGGTGGCTTTCCACAGTGGAGGCTTCTATGCACCCCAATACTATATCTCTCCATAGAATCATACGGTATAGGGACCTGCTAGACTCAAATGGATTATTGAGAACACGCCAAGACCTCAGAGATGTGGGAATAGAATTAGACTGGTGGCCCAACCTTCAAGTACTAAATAGGTATAGGAAAGACAGGGACGAAGGAGGAATTGATGTAAACCCTAATAGGTTAGATAAACTTCTGGAAGTGCAATAAGGGAAATTAATATCCAAAATATACAAATATTTACTAGAAATTGATCTAAATGACAATATAATTAAAGGACAAATGACTGCTTGGACTAGAAATATAGGTAAAAATATTCAACTAGAAGATTGGGAAAGGATTTGGGAAAACAACATTAAAATAACGAAATCAGTAACTTACAAAGAAAATCAGTATAAAATATGGTATAGGTGGTACCTTGCCCCCTCGAGATTAGCACAAATGTACCCTAATTTGGACCTGAAATGTTGGAAATGTAAACAGGCTCGAGGAACTTTCTATCATGTATGGTGGTTATGTCCCAAAATCAAGGCATACTGGGGGAAAAATAGAAGTTGGATATTACAAATTACAGGACAAGAATTAGAATTGGACCCAGAGATTTTTTTACTAGGAATATACAAACATAATATTAGAAAAGAAATGATATATTTGATACATCATATAATTACAGCGGCCAGAATAGCAATCGCACAAGTTTGGAAGACGGATCTTTTGCCAACCGACCAACAGATAATACAAAAAATGTATGCATGTGTGGAATCAGATCAACTAACACTGAAATTAAAGGATAAGGAAAGTTCAAAGTATTTTAAGGTATGGGACAAGTGGTATGATTGGATGAAGCGAAAAGAAAGTGGATAAGGATATATTTAGTAAAGTATAAAGATAATTTTGATGAGCATTAAATCTTACCTTATTAATAATAGAGTTTTAAATTAAGAATTGATAATTGGTAGTGTATTTCCATCCTTATTTCATATAAATACCAACAATGATTTCACCATCATGAAGATGAATGTGGGATTAGGTTACGAAACATATAATGTGTAGATGGGAAAAATATATATAGATATGTAAAGGAATAGAAATGAAATGTTAAATATGAGATACGATCTATGTATATGAATATTTTATTATGATTTTAATTGTTTTTATAATTGTTTGACAACCTAATAAAGTTTGTATATAAAAAAGAATAGAATAGAATAGAATAGGATAGGATAGGATAGGATAGGATAGGATAGGATAGGATAGGATAGGATAG
>WNWU01000053.1:166061-181535 GCA_012654045.1 Ptyas mucosa
TTCCTTCCTTCCTTCCTTCCTTCCTTCCTTCCTTCCTTCCTTCCTTCCTTCCTTCCTTCCTTCCTTCCTTCCCAGGAGTATATCACAATAATTTATTAGGAAGAATGAATAAATGCACCCAAAAGTAATTGTATAGATGGGGAGTGGGGGAGATGTAGAAATAAATTTAAGATCAGAACATGAGAACAAATTATATTGTCAACTCCATTTATCTCTGTTTGGTTTTCTTAGTTCATCCCTAATGATTTTCTATTTTTTTTTCTATGATCAATAGACACCGTAATGATTATTGGCCATTTGGCTACATACTGCATCACTCTCAGCCACATTATAATTATGAAAATGATTGAATTTATGAAATTCATGGATCGGGCAAAACAGTAGCGGTGGCGGCAGGACACTCCACCCGCCTGGACGTCTCTGCATATGCGCAGAAGCTTCTGAGCATTCACAGAAGTGTCACATGTGCACGCACATGCACGCGCCCATGAGCGAACCGGTAGCAACGGGATTTGAATCCCACTACTAATCTGCTTCTGTGGTAAAACTGACCAAGTGACCTACAAGATTGTTTACATGTCCCAGTATTAGCCTTCCAGTAAAATGTCACTGCTTTGAGATGTATAAAAAGACTGAAGATTTGACAAAGGTTACCCTTCTATGGAAGCTTGATTAATTTTAGTGTGCCCAGCACAAAATCCTGATAGATTAAGTAAGTTCATTTATTTCTCTTATCGGTGACCTGCAGCAGCAAACAAAAGTTGTTCGTGTCCCATTTGATGACCTTCTAACAGGCATTGAACACAATAAATAACGTCTTAATTATATCCATATTAGTCATACCAACCCTGCAAGGCAACTTTTGTCATGCTGTTAATATTCAAAAGGGTAGCCTAGGTTAGTTTCATCAAATTCAAAGGGAAACAATGTGAACTGGCATTTATTAA
Source organism: Ptyas mucosa (assembly GCA_012654045.1). Lineage (NCBI taxonomy): Eukaryota > Metazoa > Chordata > Lepidosauria > Squamata > Colubridae > Ptyas > Ptyas mucosa. Next base: position 167,009 of record WNWU01000053.1, read on the forward strand.
TCGGCCCACTGGTCTCTAATGAACATCTTTTAGAGCACTTTGCTAAATAACTGTTCTCCACATAATTGCCTCAAGTAGCTAACTGTTCTGCATTAACAAGAGCTTTTTAACAAGGAAATACTGATGGATGCCCCAGTCCTATGCTGAGACTTCAAAGAATATAGAGATAGGGCAAGTCGCATGCCAAACAATGCCTAGAGTTGCTCAGTCAATTAAAGTGAATGGAAAATCCTAGCAATGTGAGCATTTTCTCTGCACTTTGTGAAACGTGCTGAACTCTTCTTCAGTCTATTATCAGGAAAAGCTGTACTATTTGTCTGTCACAGCTAATTAAGTTTCTTCACATGGCCTTGTTAGGGTTTTTTTTTCTCCCCTCTTCTTTTAGTTGGTTATTAGTGAGGGGCAAAGAATCATAATTCTGAACGGAGTGGCCATATTGCATGCTGTGAGTTCCAAAGTTCAAGCCCAGCGTTATGTACAGCATAAATATCCATTTCCAATTCTAGGTTTCCTCCCCATTTTTTTTGGTTTGTGAGATGAATTAGTGACCCAGAAATAGCACAGTGCCAGGCAATGAAGGCTTCCAATCAAGAAAAAAACTGTCTATTATATATGAATTGCTCCAGCATATGCTATCTTTGATGTGTTTTATAACAGCCAAAGACTTAATTGGCTCTACTTATAGTAAAAGCAAGTTCAGCATATTGAGCAGAAACTTATTTAGCCTTTTGGCATCCAATGCACTTTATCCCTATCTAAAGCCAAAAAAATAGAATATCCTTATGGTTGTTTTTTTTTTTTACAGCCCAAATAATATGTGAATCCAGATTTGGGGAAATAACTGAATTTGGGAACTTTTTCTATTGGGCAGGATGGGGAAACAAGGGACTTTCTTAATTTGAGGGTACCCATTTCTCACTACTGACATTTCTTGACTGAATTCTGTTGTAGATTCTTACATTTTAATGCCACAGAACACTATCCTGCCTTTATTTTATTGTTCCCCTATGAGCACTTTGACCCCAAAGATTCCATTTTGTCTAGAAAGGAAATTGTAATAGTTGAGCCCAAAATGCACTTTAATGTTCATGCTGACATTTAATGAAAGGAAGTGAAATGATTCTCCATTGTCTTCCTCTTGCTCTGTGCAAATATCCAGTCTTCTCTGAGAATTCAGGATTCTCATCATCTACATGACGATGAAGCAGCTGATCTGAGAAAGAATGACAGGGATGTATTCAGTGATTTCTATGGTCATGCAGCAATTTTAATGTAGGACTTCTAGCCCAAATCCCAGACTTATTACTTGCATTTTGATCAAAGTAATCAAAGGAACACTGCAGTTTTATTTTTCAGTCCTTTCAATTCTTCCTAATGTCCAGAGCCCCTGCTCCTTCATTTAGCAGGAAAATCAAATAAGCCCTACGTAATTATTCCCTTCTATTTTCTCCACATTCAAAGGCTAAAAGCTCAGGAAAAAAAGGTAAGGAAATTAAAAAAAAAATTGCAAGCCGTTAACATTCCCATCCTCCTTGTGTTGAGCAAAAGAGGCCAATTGAGAAATTTCTAATCAAATTTACTTGAAAAGGTAGACTAGTACTAGTCTCTTCCTTCAGACTGTTTTCTTCAACATGGAAAAATCAAGGAATGAATTTAAGGATTATCTTGCTGGTTATTCTGACTAACCTGGGCTACTTCTGGTTGGCTGCAAATTATATTTATACAGTTGAATGCATCATATAAATTTAGTTAATTGAGAAAACCATAGCTAAGGATAAGCATGTTGAAGATGGAGGTTGAACCACTCTGTGTGTCTGAAAGAGAGCAAGTCCACTGTGGCCATGCCCACCCTGGCCCCCCAAGGTCAAACACAACCCTGATGCGGCCTTCAATGAAATTGTTTGACATCCCTGGTCTAGACCTTAGCTAAAATGTATCCTATAAGGAAGGAAAGAAAATGAGGGAAAGAGCATGGGTTCTGTGCATGTGTCTCTGAGAAGCAAAGATTGAAGAAAGTGCCTTGAGTAGTAATCTCATAAAATAAAAAAATAGGCAGAGTGATAAGCAGGAGATACACAAGTAAATACTAAACTGTCCTCCTATTCCTCCTTTCCTTTGATGACTTACTGAGATGCTGCCATTGGATTCATACCACCAAACAATAGGAACGTAGTTTTCTTCTCTCACCAGGTTTTCTATTCCTACTTCAAGTTTTTCCCATTCTCCCCTTTTCCAAGTTGCCATTACCCAGTTGCCATTGTTTTATAGAAATGTTGATACTCCCCCTTCCCTCCATCTTCTTGTGGCAAAGTTGAGCAAAGGTATCTACAAGGACTTCCTATGCTGGCCAGTAGCGCGCTAGTCTCTGAAGAAATAGAGCCAACGTGCAGACTTGTTTATTCCATATTAAGAATTTTTGTAGACTTAGATATTCAAGAGGTTTGAACAATAAGAATAGTATTGAAAAATATAGAAAATAATCTATATACTACTAAAATTCTGATTCCTGTAACTTTGAATTGGGTGAAACAGTGTACCATAGGGCAAAATCTTTTGAACCAAGGGCCAAAACTTACAGAGTGCATCCAAAGTCTGGGACTCAGGAGTCCTTTGGAATTGCAATTTGGCAAATTTGATAAAACATTGTAAAACTTAAACATTACCATAAAGCAGTTTATGACCTAATACAAAATGTGATAAAATATTTCATGATGTTTGATGTTTGACTGTGCTATACCATTCAACAGAGGCTGCTTTGAAGGTAGATAAATCTTTGAATGTAACCCAGCTTTCTGTCATCATTGAAGGCATTCAGGAATCTGGTAAGGAAATATTTCTGAAAGCATGACTGCAAGGGTCATGGGCTATCCAATATCTTCCTGAATTTTTAAGAACTTTTTCAGAACTTTAGAAGCTCTGCCACTTTTGAAGGCATTGAGGCATCTGGTAAGGAAATATCTCTGAAATGATGGCCCAAGAGGTCACCAGTTGTGTAGTAATAATATAATAATATATACTATATTTTTTAAAAGCATATTGGAAAGTACCCATAGATTAAGCAGAATATTTTCTTTATTGTAGGGGTGCAGATACGTATTTTCTGACATATTTTATTGCTCTGCATATATACATGCATTCACTTATGTGTACACATGCATGCACACACGCAGTAAATACATTAACACTGACGTTTAGCTAATGACTAGTGCATCTGGGGATTCCCCCCACCCTTTGCATTATTTTTGTACCACAAGGTGGTACAAACAACATTTTTTCCAACAAGCCACTTTAATGAGCAGCACTGGTTATAAAAGAGTAGTTTACTCATTAAAATGATTGACAGTGCTCCAGTACAAAGGAAACCTCCCATTTCTTTGACAACTGAAGTTGTGTAGGAAGCTCCCAATTTAGCAGCAAGATAAAATGTGTCCTACTTTTCCCCTCAATATAGGTTTTTGTAGGGACTGCTTAGCACAATTAGCAAGCCAACATCATGAGCAGCAGTTCAATAAAATTCTTAATGATCTAAGAGTTATTTTTATAGTGAGCAGAAGAATTATGGAGACCATGAGCCATCTTGGTGAGCAATTATTTGATGCATTCAGTACTATTAAGACTAGGCACAGGTTGCTTCTGCCAAAAATAGTGTGTAATCTTTATGAATGTAGAAAGGCCATTAACTGCAATTAGCTCATCACATTTCATATGATCTAGACCTTAAAATCAGGGCTGTGACCAAGACACGCTGAAGATACTCTACTGAAGTGATAATGAAGGTACTCTTCCTAGTTAAAAAGCTGAATCTTTATTTTATATTGGTGATGGGAAATCATCTCTACTGTTCTTGAGAGTAACATTATTGATTGAGCCTGGTAATAGTTAATCATATACTAGTTGCCACAACTAACTTTCTTTTTTTTTAAATTAAACTCTTTAAAGAATTGGATAGGTTGAGAGATTTATGAAGTCCAGTTTTTTTAAAAAATAAACTTTTAAAATTTACACCCAAAAGGGAAAAAAAGTAAGTCTTAAGTTTAAGTTTAAGTTTATTTATTTATTTGTCAAGCATATATAAAATTACAGGTAAAAAGTATAAACATAATTTGAATACATGAAAAGAGTAAGTAAAAAGGAATATTAGGACAGGGATGGTAGGCACGCTGGTGCACTTATGCACACCCCTTACAGACCATTTAGGAATGGGGTGAGATCAACAGTAGACAGTTTAAAGTTAAAGTTTTGGGAGTTTGGGGAAGAAACTACAAAATCAGGTAGTTCATTCCAGGCATTGACCACTCTGTTACTGAAGTCATATTTTCTGCAATTGAGTTTGGAACGGTTTACCTTGAGTTTGTATCTTGTTCCAGGGTCTCAGCTGCAGTGTAGAGTTAAGGATGATTAGATATTGTCTCTTGTTTTAAGATTCATATTTTCTGGGCTCAAGCCCAATTGAGGAACACAGTCATTATAACATTATGTCTATTTTGTGAATATACTATTTAAGTTAATCTAAAACCTCTTACCAATGCTATATGGAATGAACCGAGAGGAAGAGAATGTAAGAAGTTACAATAAGAAAAGAACTGACACATTGTTAACATATTGGAGTATTTGGGTAGGAATAACCAGGTCCCTGCAGCGTTAATATTTCTAGATGCGGAGAAAGCGTTTGATCGATTGAATTGGCAATTTTTACTTAACTTATTGGAAAAGATGAAGTTTGGAAATCATTTTGTGCAATCAATTAAGGCAATATATCAGAGACAAATAGCTCAAATAATAATTAATGGAGGCTTAACTGATAATTTTAATATAGAAAAAGATACAAGGCAAGGTTGTCCTTTGTCTCCATTGTTGTTTATTTTATCATTAGAAATATTGCTGAATAAAATACGTGGATCAGAAAGTATAACATGAATTAAAATTAGGCAGCACGACTATAAACTACGTGCATTTGCAGATGACCTGGTGGTTACCTTAACCCAACCATTACAATCTATTAAGGCTCTGATGGATATAATTAAGGATTTTGGACAAGTATCGGGTTTTAAAATAAATGCAGCCAAAACAAAGATAATAGTTAAAAATATGATGGTAAAATAAAAAGAGGAGATGGAAACTATAACGGGATTTGAAGTTGTTAAAAAGGTTAAGTACTTAGGGGTTAATATCCTGACAACAAATATGAAATTGTATCAGCATAATTATGAACTATTATGGCATAAAGTACAAGTAGAGATGCAAAGCTGGGGAAAATTGCAACTGTCACTGTTGGGAAGGATAGCCGCAGTTAAGATGAATGTTTTGCCGAGGTTTCTGTTTCTTTTTCTATACCTATACTTAAAAATGATAAAAATTTGAAGGAGTGGCAAAAAGGTGTAAATACTTTTGTTTGGGCAGGGAAGAAACCACGAGTAAAACAGAGAATAATGCAGGATGCTAGGGAAAGAGGAGGCCTTAAAATGCCTAACTTAGGGTTGTATTATGATGCGGCTGTCCTATCAGCAGTTAGTGATTGGGTTAATTCAGCGGAGGAAAGTATATTAAATATAGAGGGGTACGGCCTGGTTTATGGCTAGCATGCTTATTTACTGTATGATAAAAGGGTGGATACTATTTTCAAAAGTCATATAATAAGAAATGCTCTGTTACGTGTCTGGAAGAAATATCAATATAAATTAAATGATAAGTTACCAATTTGGACAATATCCAGACACATGATAGAGAACATAAGTATAGAGCAAAAACAAGATGGGATTACATATAAAAAACTTCTATATAGGGATGGAAACGTATTTCAATTAAAAACTATTCAACAATTAAAAGAGGAAAGATTAAAACATGGTTTCAATATGGCCAGCTACAGGCCAGATGGACAGAAGACCAAAAAATGGGTATTTTGTGTCAGGATGAGAACGTAATTAAACAAATTAGAGATCAAAGCCAAAGGCATATAAAAAGGGTATATAATGCATTAGTGGAAATAGATTCAGAAACTGAATTAGTTAAGGATTGTATGATAAAATGGGCACAAAATATAGGGGAAGTAATACCGATTGATATGGGTTAGAAATGTGAGATTTACACAAGCTCAAAATTTAAGAGAAAATTTTTACAAAATGTTTTACAGATGGCATTTAGACCCGAAAAAGCTAGCTTGTATGTACCCAAACCTTCAGCCCAAATGTTGGAGATGTGATCACCAGGATGCTACATATTACCACATATGGTGGACATGCAAAAAAATTAGGGTGTTTTGGGTTAATATTTGGTGGATTATTCAAAATATTTTGAAGAAAAAGATTAAGTTTGCGCCACAGTTTTTTTTTTGTTGGGAATAATGACGGACTGTACAGTAATAGAAACTAAGTTGATTTTAAATTTAATAACGGCAGCAAGATTACTGGTGGCACAATATTGGAAGAAGGAAGATATACTCACCATCGAGGAATGGACACTAAAAGTAGTACATTTGGCAGAAATTGCAAAAATTTCCGCATACCTCAGAGATCATTCAAACGAAAGATATATAAGGGAATGGAGAAGATGGATCGATTATATCCAAAACAAATATCGGACTAAAAAACTTCAAATAGTTTATGAATGAAATATTTTGACTTTGTTAGTGTTTTATGTGTACAATGTTTTGTGTGCTAGGAGTTAAAGATCTAGGGTTAATGTAGTTCAATGTATTGTTAGCAGATTATAGATTAGGTTTGCTGAATGTTAGACCCTGTGCTAGTCCTGGGAAGTTCAGGGAGGGGGAAGGGGGTGGGGGGGAATGGGAGGGGGTTGGGTATGTGGGAGGGAATAGGGGGTGTGTGGGTTAGGGAGAGGGGAGGGGTGGGAGAAAATGTCTGTACTTTTCATTAAAAAAATTTAATAAAAAAAAGAAAAGAACTGACGATATGAGGGACAATGTAGAGAGCTAGAAATACAGGTGAGGTTTGAGAGGATACACATGAAGACAAGCTTCTATGAAGACGTTGCATAGGGAAGGTGAAAGTCAGTGCCATAGTCAGTTATGCTGAGTTATGCACAGATCTGGGGACTGAGTTGCGAATGCTGAAGGGACTGTGAAAGTTGTATCTGAGACTGAAGGGAAGGGAAGGGTCAAGGAATTCAAGAGCTGCTGCCTGAGATTTGTCTGTTTGGTCCATCAAGGAACAGGGGATAGAGGTCACAGTAGGGGATTAAAATGCCCATCATATCATCTGAGCTGGATCAAGGGTACAGAGGGAGAGAGGGAAGGAAGGAAGGAAAAAACTTAGAATGAAGGGAAGAGAAGATAGAAGAAAAAACAATGAATATAATGAATAATGAAATACACAAAACTGTGGGGTTCTTGGTGCTCTCTGAGCTTGGTTGTTTTCTTGTGGATGTTTCATTACCAAACTAGGTAACATCATTAATTCTAGTAGGGTTTGCGTTTTGCTCTCATTTTATATACTAGTGGCTTGCCTGTTGGTGTTGGTGGAAGTGGTCTTGGTGGTTCATTGATTGGGCTGTTTTTTACTGTTGACTTGGACTAATCAGCCATCAACAAATACTCAGACAAATCAGCCATCAGCAGGCACATAGAGATAAAAAACATCTATAAATCATTAAAAAGAGACAACCCAAAACCCAAACAAAGAAGCAAAAGCATCACCTCCCACCAGCGATCAACACCCAGATGTGCATGCATTAACACCAAGATTGATATTAGACCAACAGTCAAGAAGCAAACAATACTCCAATCAAGGAACTACCAAACAAGCCAATGGTAAACAACAGCACTGAGCTACAAATATTCTATTCTGTAGAAATAAGAAAGCAATGTGATGGCAGTAGAATTATACCAAACAGCCAAATTCCTTTCAGTTAGGTTGTGTATGGAAGAGGTCTATGGGACTAACTTTGATTAAAGTGATAATCGTAGTGGAGAGAGCCCTTGGATTGTATTGACACTGAAATGTATGTTCATAGAGGGAGGAAATTATAAAAGACCAAGCAGAGCAACCAGCAGATAAAGAAGATAAATAGCAATAACACTTAGACGTATATACCACTTTACAATGCTTTACAGCCCTGTCTAGGCAGTTTATATGGTCAGCATATTGGGTCCAACAATTTTGGGTCCTCATTTTACCCACCTCGGAAGGATGGAAGGCTGAGTCAACCTTGAGCCTGGTGAGATTTGAACTGCCAAATTGCAGGCAGCTGGCAGCCAGCAGAAGTAGCCTGCAGTATAAAAGTGCTTCAGTTTAAAAAAAAAGTCCACTTTTGACTTAAGCCAGGCAGGGATTGGAAGAACTACATGGAAATAATAAAGAGAAATCAATGGTTAAGATTGTTGTGTTTGGGTCTAGGTCATTGCATACGATTGTCAAGCAGCTGCTTGTTTCTTTTTCTTCTCTTCTCTTATTTATACAGATGGAGTTGAATTAGAAGTGAGTTTGTTTCTTTGGCACATTAGTTGATAGGGAGAAGGAGTTGGGTAGTTGAGAGGACACAGAGATGGAGTAGAGGTTAATGGGAGTTATAGTCAAGGGGAAGTGTGCGGGGGAGAGGTGGGTGATCTTTTCCAGGGAAAGAGAGATTGGACATTTGGTTCCAATCTCTGCATACAACCTTTGAATCTCTATTTGTCAGCCAAGCATCCAGCTTGCTCAGTATGCCAGGCTCAAATGGATGGCTTTGAGCATCAGACTTGTCTGCAATAAATCCACAGTTTAATTTAACTGTATATGAGAGGGCAGACCTGTTACCCATCAGACCAGATAGACAGAGGTGGAGGAGCTCTCTGTATTGAGATATGTGCAGTCGGGTCTTGTGTGTGGATTATTTTCAATAACTCATCAATAGGACTAGATGCAATGTATGCATACATACACTTTTGAAAGCAACTCTCCTGGAAATCTGTGTATGTCCATATAAACATTCACTTTCTGACTCAGATCAGTCTGCTTACTGTAGGCATAATCAAAAGTGGTTAGTGGATAGATACAGAATATATCTTAATATGGGATTTGTTTTATTAAAGATTAGAAAATACAGCTAGAAAGTAAAACCTGGGGAAATGTTATTATGCATACTGTTACATGATAGAAGTTACTGTAGTTACTATGTATAAGTAAATGTTAGACTACTATTATATATGCTTAAAAAGTAAAAAATAAGAGATGATGGATAGATTCATAATACTTTTTAATATGTTGGGAATTGTTGTATTAGAAATAAGAGACAGAAAGTAGAAATTGGGAAAACACTACTATGTATACTGCTACAAACTATAATACATTATAATACATTATAACTACATTAGAATCTGAAAGATTATTAGTTTAGTTTAGTTTAGTTTAGTTTAATGCAATTTATATGCCGCCCTATCTCCAATGGACTCAGGGCGGCTCACAACACTAAAATGCACAATTGCACATTAAAACAATATGAAATTAAAAGTCCAAGTTAAAACAGTTTAAAATCAATTTAAAAACTATTAAGGAACCCCCCCCCCCCAATCAATCCAGGCTATGAAACAACCAGGCCTTCAAATCATGGCGGAACGAGTGAAGGTCAGGGGCCATCCGGAGCTCCAAAGGAAGTTGGTTCCAAAGGGTGGGTGTGCCCACAGAGAAAGCTCTCCCCCTGGGGGTCGACAGCCGACATTGTCTGGCCGACGGCATCCTGAGGAAGCCCTGTCTGTGGAAACGCACCGGGCGATTGGAGATTGTTGCTGGCTGCAGGGAGTCCGACAAGTATCTCAGGCCTAGGCCATGAAGGGCTTTATAGGTGATAACCAGCACCTTGAACCTCAGCCGAAGGACAACCGGTAGCCAATGCAGGTCGCATGAGGGGTGTAACCTGGGAGTGTCGGGACACTCCCATCACAACCCATGCAGCCTCATTCTGCACCAGTTGAAGCCTTCGAGTGGTTTCAAGGGCAGCCCTAGGTAGAGAGCGTTGCAGTAGTTGAGTTTATTATCGTGTATATCTAAATAATACTATTATTGTTACCAGTATTTTGTATACAGTAAATTGACCCAGACAATATACTGTTCACTAATTATGTTGAAGAAAAAAAACCTGTAGATAAAATTACAAAAAAAGAAAAAGAAAAAAAGTGGTTAATTCTTTGGACTTAAGGAATCATCTCCTATACACTTTTATAAAATTCCAAATAACTGAATTAGGGTCTGCATTTTTATTTGATGTTTATGAATAATCCAAATAAGGCAGCATTAACAGCTAAGGCAATTAAGTAAAAGAAATAGAAAAGCATACCTTTAAACAAATGCTATAATTATCATTGCTTCCATTTTTCTTTCATGTTGTGTTGCTATAGGAACATTCATGATTATTTTTTAATAAGCATCTTACAGATTATGCCTGCATTTATCATTCAACAACAGTTTACATTCACCAATATCTATTGAAATGTGTAATAGAGGATATTTTAGAGAAGGGTACATTTTCAGAGAATTATGCCATATATTAAACATGACAGAGGAATAACTTTCAAATTAGGTTTAAGCAGACTTGAAGATATTTTGATTTATTAGAATCTAAATCTATCTGTTAGAATGGCTTTAATTTAGGTTCTTGCATTGATCAATTGGCTTTAATAACATTCTAACATTCTATGAGTATCAGGGTTGTAGTTATATAACTGTGTACACAGTTACATTTTTGTTGGATGGTAATTTATATTTTAGTTTTGCTAAATGGAAATTTGATTTGAGAACTTGAATTAGCAGCTTCAGGAATTAAAATACACACCATCAGCTACCAGCTAATTTCTTTTAGTGGTGCATTTGTAATAGCTAGAAATCAATGTTTCATAGATTACATTGTATCTCTGGCCAGAATTGATTGTGTAAGTGTCTAGTAGCATTTGTTCACAACATCTAATCTTACTAAGAGAATATCATTAAGTCCAATATGCAGAGAATTGATTCCCATGACATAGAAGAGATGAGTCATTTTAGATCTTAGGAACTTTGTCTCCTAAAACATGTTTAATAGAACTGGCATAGTTCTGATACATCCTCACTTTCTTTCCCATCTCTTTATTACTCTTGAATCCCAAACTTTCAGGATTTCTTAAACCATATTTTATTTAGTTACATCTAACTCAGAGGTGGGATTCATTCACCTTCCCTACTGGTTCGCAAATGTGAGTGTGCTCTTGCTTTGCTCAAATGCGCTTCCTCTGTGCATGCACATGACCTTCCGCGCATGCTCTTTGCTCATGCACTACGTCTGGGCAGGTGGCCCGAGCCTCCTGCAGTCACCGCTACCGGTTCTCCCAAACCGGACAGAACCGGCTGAATTCCACCACTGATATACTAATAAAGTAATGATAGAGTAATTACCACTTTATCTTGGATTACAGATTAAGATACCAGGTTAGAACCTGGTATCTGATAGATGTGTATTAGGTTACACATTAGAGTTGCTAAATGTGCCATGAATACTGAGAAAGAATTGATAAATTGTATGCATTTAGAGGTATCAACAGATCAGAACAGATCAATCCAGAGGAATCTAGAAAATGAACCAAACTATTCAGAATCACCTAATAAAATCCCTTCTCAATTCCATTTTAGGGGGAAAATGTTTAAACTTTACATTCGCAATGATTGAGGATCCCAAAGAGCTTTGGATTATATGGATTATATCTACTGTACTAATAGATACAGTAGATATAACCGACAGTAGATTGAGCTGTTGTGGCATAGTGGTTAGAATGCAGTATTGCAGGCTAATTCTGCTGCTTGCTGGTAGTTCAGTTCTCACTGGCTCAAGGTTGACTCAGCCTTTCATCCTTCTGAAGTCAGTAAGTGAGGACCCAGATTGTTGGAAGCAATATGCTGACTCTGTAAACTGTTTAGAGAGGGCTGTAAAGCACTATGAAGCAATATATATAAGTCTAAGTGCTATTGCTATTGCTATCTGAAATTAAAACAGGGAAATTTTACAATATTTGTTCATTTGTCTTCAGGAACCCACTAAAAGGATCTCTGGTAATCCCCAGGAGTCCACAGACCACACTTCAGAATGGCTGCTCTAGAAGTTGCTATATAGTAAACAATTCACAACATGGGTTATTAACCTTAATAAGTATTATAATCACAGAGTATATTGGAAGCCTGGGACGGTGAATAAATACGTTTAAGGTTTCTGGCTGTAATTGAAGTGTTGCCTTGTGCCCATCTGAGAATCATCCTAGGGATTTCAGCTAAAGATAGTTCCTTCCATGAGACATAGCAGAGAATGATAGATTTATACTCTTTATTGTTAAGTCCCCTTTAATAGGCATTGACTTAAGTATCTATCAAGTCTTTAATAGGCTTTGGATCAAATGCTTATTCATATTCTGAATAGCCAACATTTCAGTTCAGCAAATCCTTTCAATCCCAGATTCCTCTGCTTCGCTTTCTTCATTTTCTATATAGCTGACAAATGCCTTTCTTCTCTCTGGCCCCCATCTGAGTTTTGCTTCCCTAGCTATCAGCAATAAAATGGCATATATAACTAAAGCAGAAGTACTTTAAAATAAGAATCCCATCCTCCCATCTATTGCATTGTTTTTAAGTAGTTTGATTCAAGTCGTTAGCTCTTAGCCAATTAAACTTAATAGTTGTCTTCCTAGTGGGCTTAGAAATCAACACGTTATGGATCTGTCTCTCTGGCTGGCAATCTCTAGCATATGCCGGGGGAGAAAAAAAATACATTTTAGAGATGACACTCCAGGGCAAACATACCAACTGTGAGCAGCAGGCCTGCAATGATCTACTGCTATGTTTGATTTAGCTGTTAAGCTGAGTGATTATACCTGGTATGTTCTGTTTTTGTTTTATCCCAATCAAATGGGCCAGCAGCGCAATAGCATTTGCCATCTTTTGGAGACTTTCCCTTTGAGGCCCATCTATTGAAGGTGGCTGATGATTAACAGCCATATCATTGTTCTTGGTGTGATGTTCAATGAGGAACATGCTGCTCCTGAATAGGATTAATTTTGCAAGATTACCTCTCTATGGAACTGGGCTGCAGTTTGCTGTTGTTTGGCAGGAAACCTGTTTGTAATGTAACTTTACCCCACATTTCAGAAAGTTTGCAATAACTTCATGATATTAGCTAGGTTTGTGCAATAGGCAAACAGATGTACGTACAGCAACTAAGATTAACATCAGCATTCAACATTAAAAATTAACATCAGCTTTCTCCCCAGTTAAGGATAAAAAAAGGCATTTTGGTCTACTCTAGTTTAGATATTCACTCTCTGAAAGCAGTTTAAAACAAACAAACCAAACCAAACCAAACTCCAAGCTTATCAAAGAGAGGTTCAACCTAGCATTAAAGAGAAATTTCCTGTCGATAAGAATAATTAACCAGTGGAACAGTTTACCTCCAGAAGTTGTAGGTGTTCCATCACCAGAGGTTTTTAAGAAGTGATTGGACAGCCATTTGTCTGGAATGGCTTGAGTGTTGTGGTCCGCCAGCAGCCTGCAGACCTGGCAGTGGAGTTGGACAGTGAGAGGGCTGGGGAGGACAATGGACCAGTCCTGGAGTCAGGGGAAGTCCCGGCGAGGGCTCTGCGTCGGAGGCAGAGATGGGGCCAGGGCCATCTGGGAGTGATGCACGGACTCTGGAGCCTCCAGAGGCAGACAGCAGAGAGGCAGAGGAACAGGAGGAGCCAGTTCCTAGTGCACGCATGCAAAGAGCTGCCAGAAGCCCTGTTAATAATCCAGCCCTATGCCATGAAAAGCTTAATACGTGATAAAGAGGAGGTTACACTTAGAACCCTATAGAGCAGGGCTGTCAAACTCCCGGCCCATGGGCCAGATGCATCACACACTGACTATGACCAGTTTAGTGAAGGGGGGAAAAGTCCTGATATGTCATGTGATGCCACAGTGACGACGTGAGTTTGACACCCCTGCTATAGAGAGACAGTGCTACAAAGTATTGATATCACATGGGTATACTTTGGTGCAACTCTAACTACCAATGTCACTACACTCTTGATCAATTGTTGTTTCCAAATGGTTCTCAGGTGTGCAGTCCCATAAACAGTGCATTACAATAGTCCAAATGGGAAGTGAGCAAGGTATGAGTAGCCATGAACAGAGCCTCTTGATTTGAGAATCAACACACTTGATGCACATTGGTGAGTCTGCGCAAAGGCGCTCTGGTCTTGTCTTCCACTTGCTCCTACAGGGCTTATTAAAGGGTCTGGGAAAGAGCTCTGCTTTTACTGCTGAAGCAGCAAATATCAGGCTAAGTGTAACTTGGATTTTTAAAATTCCAACCGAAGACAAAATATGTAGTTCAGGGTTGAATTCTGGAGTTCTTGGTGCTCTGTGAGCTTAGTTTGCTTGTAGATATTTCTTTACCCAATTAGTAACATCATCAGTGCTAGTGAATATGTAGTTTGTTCTCTGTTTATATACACTAGCTTGCCCTGCTACTGTGGGTGTGGAATTATGATGATTGATAGATAGATAGATAGATAGATAGATAGATAGATAGATAGATAGAT
>WNWU01000053.1:181545-206940 GCA_012654045.1 Ptyas mucosa
GATAGATAGATAGATAGATAGATAGATAGATAGATAGATAGATAGATATCCTTTCTCCAATAAATTACTAAATCATGATACGGTTGTATAGTTTGCCCTAGAATCAGCTGCATTCCATTCTGTAAAAGTTTTGTTCCTTCCCCAATTAGATAGGAAACAATGGCCTTGGAATTCAAATGTAGTCATGTCTCCTGCATCTAGGTCACTGTAAAACAAAAATAAGCTGAAGTTCTGCAGCTATAAATATGCCAACATTTGTTAACAATTTGCTGCCAAAAGTCTGTTGTGGATGATAAATGTCCTAATTGCAATTGCTTTGGGTGCAAACTGTTCTTGCTTTGTATTGAACAAAATTTAGAGTAAAAGAGAATTTGTGATCTCTTTTCTTTAAAATCCAAGTTTCAATCCAAGGAATCCATTGTATTACAGAAACTAAAATAAGCTTCATAAACTATGAAGTTTCTCATTCTTCACTGAGATCAGCTGACTCCTGTATAAATGAAATGGCTGAAAAATTTGCATTTGTTCACTTTAGAAAGATGGATTTGTCTTCCTTTGTATGTTATTCTCAAAAAGCAACTGTGGCTATGAAAACTGCTAGTTGCAATTCAGAGGCATTCTGAAAGTTTGGCTGGTTTATAAATTAAGTTTTCTCTTATATGTTGATATCTAGCATAACTTCATTTGATGGCTTTTAACAAATAGGGCCATGGGAAAAAATATTAAATAAACAGTCTACTTTCACTGGATATTTACCTTTTAATCTAAATTCCAATTTGCACTCTTGTGATACTAGGCGAACTCCTCAAACACAATCCTTACCTATCATCCCCAAAGAACAATTATTGTTTTGGCCAGAAATTATAGAATTGTAGTCCATCACATTTATAATAGTTGAGGAAATAGTGCTACAATCTTAGGGATGATTAAAATTGATTTTGATTGCCCACTTATTTTCTGTAAACTGTGGAAGAAAACTAGAAGAATTTATAATCCACCTGATTATCAATTTCTGATAAAATAAGTGGGGTTTGCAAATTCTGTCCATGAGTGATACGTCTGGGATTATGAAGAGTCACATATGTATGGAAGGGAGCCAGGTCCATCGTACAACTGTGATGCATCTTCAGAAGAACAACACACAAACAGGGTATTTATTTAAAGCACTGATCTTTAACTTGGTCAAGTATGCAGTATGCGCCTTTTTTCAAGCGATATCCATTTTCAGAATTTCTTCAGTTGTCTTTGGTTGTCCCCAAAGTGCTTTTTCAAGAGGCAACTGGTCTTTCTGGTTTTTCTTTGAAGACATTTCACTTCTCATACATCAAAGAAAAACCAGAATGTCCAGTTGCCTCTTGAAAAAGCACTTTGGGAAAACAATTAGACAAGTATTTATCCGGAATGGTATAAAACTCCTGCCTTAGATAGGAGGTTAGACTAGAAGACCTCCAAGTCCCTTCCAGCCCTATAATTCAATAGATCTTTCTGAGATACAGCTGGCTGCCAACATTTGAACCAGCTACTTATAAAGACATTCTCATAAGCACATTACAGCAGTCAATCTAAAGGGCAGAACTAAAGGTGATAATTTAGTCACTGCGGGTTTGCATCAAACTTAATAGCTAATTCCAGCCTAAATCTTACAATGAAAGTGCATAATATAATACTATGCCTATCTAGGTAGTGGTGTCATCAATTTCAGCAAGGCTTACTTTCAAGTATCTGGTAAAAGACACTAGCCTAAGTCTGGCCAACATAAATTCTTAGTCCTTGATTATCTTTGAGCTTGGTTGTTTTCTTGCAAACATTTCATTACCAAACTAGGTAGCAACATTAGTGCTAGTAGGGAGTGGGGTTTGGTCTCATTTTCAGTGCTGGTGGGAGTAGTTATGGTGGTTCGTTGATTGGGTTGTTGTTTGGCAATTCCATGACTGGGTTATTTTTTTCTTCTTGATTGTTGATCTAATGCAGCGGTGAAATCCGGCTGTATCTATGCAAACTGGTAGCGCCGGTGGCGGGAGGCTCCATCCACCCACTGAGATGTCATTATGTCCTATTTCTGACCCACTGTGCATATACAGAAGAGGCATGCATGCATAGCACGCATGTGCTCCCATTCCTGAACCGGTAGCAAAGGTAAGTGGATTTCACTGCTGATCTAATGTTAATCTTGGTGTTAATCTATGCTCTTTGAGTGTTGATTGCTAGTGAGGAGCTGTTTTGGTCTTTTTAGTTCCTTTTTAGGAGCTGAGGTGGCGCAGTGGTTAGGGTGCAGTACTGCAGCTACTTCAGTTGACTGCTAGTCCAGCAGATCAGCGGATCAAATCTCACCGGCTCAAGGTTGACTCAGCCTTCCATCATTCCGAGGTGGGTAAAATGAGGACCCAGATTGTTGGGGGCAATATGCTATTTAGTATACGGTCTTTGGTGTAAGCCGCCCAGAGTCCTCGGAGAGTGGGCGGCATAGAAATATGAATAATAAAATAATAAATAAAAATGGGATAGCACATGAGTATTAGAAAAGTGCAAGGCTATGAAGCCAGGCACTTTGTGAGAAGATAACCACCAGCTGAAAGCTAATCCCTGCTACCTGGGTCTCGCTGACTCATTGAAAATAATCTTTGACCATCTATTTGTTGTTTTATGGTCCAAGAGCTATAACCTTGCTTTGAACAGATCTCAACTCTGCTTTCCCTTACAATTAACTTTCTTCTTGATCTGTCTGCCAGTATATAGTACTGTTGGAGATGCACTAGATATTTGTACCTTCTCTTCTTTGGTTCTAGGAACCTTAAAAACAAGGAATTTTTTTTTAAAAAAAATTGCTTCTCCTGGCCACATCCAACAATGCTTTGTCATGTTCCTTTCATATACTGGAACTTGTATGAGATCATGCTGCACTAACACTTGCTGTCCCCTTTGTGTATCCTTCCTGCACACTCATCAGTCAGTGCTGCATTGCTGTTCATGCAGCTTTAACACATGACATTTCCAAGGATGCCCCATGCCTTTTCCCCTCCTTTCAGTGTAATGTAATAAGCATTATATCATTTCAAGAACACCATCCAGGTATGTTAGGATGATAACTCTGGAAACATAATCCCAATCTGACTGTGAGATGCCAAGCTGGAAAGTCAAGGGAATCATTATGTAAAGAATCAGAGAAGTAAATGAGTTGGGAATGATGGAAGAGAAATCAAGCAAAATGCATATCTCATGTTAGAAAAACGATTTCATGAAATATTCAAAAGCTGTTCAAACAAGTTCATAAATTGAATGAACAAAGGAGAGAAATAATTGCATGTATTTGGCTGGAAATAAATGCCCAGGATGAATTACTGAACTGGGTCTAATCTCAATATCAAGTGCTTGTTTAAAATTTTGCTTATCTCTTTTTTTTCGTATTGTGTGAATTGAGGCACTAACTCTTAATGCTGAGGAAAGACAATTATTTCTAGAACTAGGAATTTATATCTGTAGTTTCAAGTGATTCCACGTACACACACACATACCTCTTTTTGTCTTCCAGAATGGTATTTATATTGATAGTCTCCAGAAATAAAGTTAACCAGATAATCAAACACCTTTTGTTGGTTGAAATTTTTGATTAATGTTTTAATTATTTTTTTATTTTCCCTTTTATTTGTGTATGTGTGTGTGTGTGTACATTTTATTGTAGTCTTAAACTAAGAAAGTAAGCATTCTTTATATCCTTGGAAGTTGTTGGAAGTTATTCTTTGTATATATTTATGTTTCCCTTTCCTTTTTACTTTTTCACACTCCCATCCCTATTCTCTGTTTACTTTTTATGGTTTCCTTGATTGTTAGTTTATATTGTTTTTACATGTATTCTTTGTAAAATGTAATAAAATTATTTGAAAAGAAATTTTTTTTGATTAAAGTAACTAATTTTGGTTGTTTCACTTCTTCACTTTTTACAAGCATCTTAGCAATAGCAATAACACTTAGACTTACTGTATATACCGCTTCACAATGCTTTCACAGCCCTCTCTAAGCAGAGAGCAGAAAGTCAGCATATTGCCCCCAACAATCTGGCTCCTCATTTTACCCACCTCGGAAGGATGGAAGGCTGAGTCAACCTTGAACCGGTGAGATTTGAACTGCTGAACGGCAACTAACAGTCATCTGAAGTAGCCTGCAGTTAGAGTGAAATATCCTCCACTCTAACCACCATGCCACCTCAGCTCTCTATATTCACAAGCATTTAAAGCCAGCTTTTTAAAAATGTATCTTAAGTTTTGTTAGGTAAACTAAGTTTATATAAAAAATATTTATACTATATATTATAAAAAATATTGTTTTATAAATAACTCTAGGCAGCAAGCATACCTGATGTTTCTTCCCCCTTCTGTTTTCTCCACAACAACAGTCAGGTAGGTTGGGCTCAGGGGTGGATTCTACTTACGTTTACTACTGATTTGCAACAGGAACACGCACACAGAAGCTCCTGCAGATGTGCAGATTGTCCATTATGACGTCCAGGTGGGTGGGCGGAGCCTCCCACCGCTTTTACTACTGGTTCCCAAGAACCGGCAGAACCAGGAGAAACTGGTTGGGCTGAGAGAGAGTGACTGGCCCTAAGTCATCCAGGCATCTTTTCTACTTAAGGCAGAAATAGAACTCATAGTTTCCTGATATCTAGCCTGATGCATTAAACATTAGACAAAACTGGTTCTCTCTCTCTTGATTATCTTGCTCTTTTGCTGTTTCTAAAGGAAAAATCACACATCAAAACATTATTAGTAAATAAACATCAACCATTTAATAAGTAGAGACGCAACTGGAATTGAGAGCTCTGGTCAAACAGTAGTATATGTGTGAAGCAGTTGGGAGTTAGGTAGAAACAGCATCTCAAATTTCTACAAATGCACCAAGCAGGATTTTGACAAGACCTAGAGATTGTAAAGCTAGTACCGATTAGCTCTGTCTCTATATCTCCATCATGGATATATTCACATTCCTTCCAGTTGGATTTAGTGATGAAGTTTGATTTTGAAAAACCCTTAATAAGATAAGCAGAGAAATGTCAGTTATTTCTCAGTTGCTGATAAATATCTATTTTGTTTTAATTGTGATTTAATTTCCATGTCTTAAAGATAAAAATGTTGCTCATCCAGTTTTGAGAGGTAATTTAATTTTATGCTAGTCATCTTGGAGAAAAAAATGTTCCTTACAATGTTCATTAGCAGTGCAGTATAACTAAAGTATTATTATTTTAACATGTTATTTGGGAATGCAATAGAAGTTGAGGAAAATGTCCATAGGTTATATAAATCCAGCTACAATGTTACTAGGATGCTTTCCATAGTGCATGGCCCAGATCTAACTATAAATGCATATCCAGGCACAGAACAATTTTTATCTTTTAGCTCTGAATCCAGCTCTGTTGACTGCTTACTTCCCTGCATCATAAGCCTTTCACAATATCTTAAAATAGGCTTTTCACTTATTGAAACAATTCACAAGAGTGTCCCTTTGCCTATTTATCAATGACTGGAAACTCCTTATGGACTTTTTTTTGCAGAAAAAAGAGAAAAACGAAGTTGTGATTTATGGGTTTGAAAATTAGAAAGGGTAGTTTATGGAAAAAAGAAAATTATGATGTAACTTTAGAGACAGGGAACAAAATATAAATGTATTTATAACTGCTGTCAAAATGATTGGAAGCAGGTTCTTTATCATCTTTCTTTTCCTTTTTATTTTCTTGTTTTCTATTTTCTATTTTTTCCCCACTATTTACTATTTTTATTACCTTTATTTTCCATTATGGATTTTATATGATTTATTCAATAAAAATTATTTAAAGAAAAATAAAAGTGCCCCTTTGCCTATTCAGTACCACTTGCAATGAAGGATTAAGGTTTTTCCTATCAGTTTTGTTTTATACCTGTAAAGGGGGAAATGGAAAGAACTGAGGTGAAATGGAATCATGTCGTATAGAACAAAGAAATGACAGAAGCAAAGGAATTGGCTTTTTATTTTCAGATTAATAAACCTCCTGATAGAATTTGCTGCATATTCAGCCTGCATTCGCATTTTTAAAAGTCAGAATAGTTTCACTTGAACATTTTTTAGGTTTTTGTTTTAATCTGAGAAGCACATAAAGGAAAATTAAATACATCCAGGAATATGATGGAACCATTTTTAAAAGACACAAGCAAGGACAAGAGATTATTTATAATGCAAAGCGTGTTGCATTGTTTTTTTAAAAGAATATTAGGTATGCTGACTCGAGAAGTTAGACACAGGTTTACATTGCATATGTACCAGACATATAGATCTAAGAGACATGTGAAAAGAATGCTCTTCACTACAAATTAAACATAAGCTACCCTGTTTTCCCCAAAATAAAACATCCCCTGATAATAAACTCAGTTGGACTTTTGAGCGCATGGCAATAAGGCCAAGCGCTTATTTCAGGATTCAAAAAAATATAAGAAAGGTCTTATTTTCAGAGAAACACGGTAGCAAAATGATGCAGCTGTTAAAAAGCCAAATATTTTATTTTGGGGCGCACTAACAAGAGTCCAGGGTCTAGATTACAGAAGACCCTTGTTCCACTCTACACTGATCAACTCGGAATATTGTGCCATGTTCTGGGTGCCACAGTTCAAAAAGGACAATGATAAACCAGAGCAAATTCAGAGAAGGGCTACTGAGGTAATGAGTGATAGTTTGAAATTCAAGTGGAATAAGAAATAGCTAAATATTTGGTTATGTAAATCTAGCATGAGAATCAAATGGGGAGAGATAGGATAGTAGTTTTAAAATATCAGAGGGTTAGTGTAGAGTGGTGGAGATTATTTACTGCCTTTTAAAATGTTTTTATAATATGTTTAAATAATTTTTCTATTTTCATTGTTCACATTATTTTTGCTGTAAGCTGCCCAGAGTCCCTTGGGAGTTGGGTGGCATAGAAATGTGATAAATTAAATTAAATTAAATTAAATTAAATTAAAGGGCCAAAACAGAACCTGTGAGTTAAAATTACAAAAAAAGTTCAGGAATCTGACTATACAGGCACATGGAGTGATACATTCTCCTTTGCTGAAGGTCTTCAAACAAAGGCTGGTTAGTAATCCATCAGAGATGATCTAGTGGATCCTCCATAGACGGGTGGACTGGATGAGTTCTAAGAATACTTCTAACTTGACTTCCTGATCACTTTATAGGAGAAGTCAATATGTCTGTCTTCATGGCTGAGAAGAAATATAAGCTCACTATGTCTACTTGATCTGGGTCTAATATTTGTCATTATATCACATTACAGTAGCAAATTCAGAGAGTGTGGCAGATTAAGCAAAATTGCAATTCTTTTCAGTCAATCATCACCAAGATTAAATGTAAAGTTAGACAGCCAAAATTGTAATCCTATTCCTTTTGGTGTGTTTGACTCTCAGTTTGGGAAAGCATTGAGATCTTTCTTTACCAAACAATTCAACTATATTTGAGGTGAGGAAAAAGTGAATATTTATGTGGGCCCATTTACTCACGTAGATAAAAAGAGAGAGAGAGAATCTGGTCTAAAATTAATCAAAGGGCTTCAAAGCTAAATACTAACTCACTTTTTGACACTAGCATAAATTGACAGCAGTTTTATCACACATTTTATGAAAACTGTAATATTGCTCATCCATTAGCAACAACCTGCTACATTACGGCTTTTTTTCTTTTATAATCTCTGTTTACTTATTCATCTCCATGTCAGTAACTTGGCTTCTTTTCCCTGTACAGCTGCTACAGTTTTGGCAAAAATAATAATAACAATCTTAAAAAACGTTTGCTAGTTCATATTAAGCACCTTACAAAGAAAGAGCAGTTCCGATCATTAAATTTTAATACTTGTTTTGTGTTTGTTGTCATGATTCAGAGAAGGATTGTGAGAAGAGAAGAGAAGATAATAGCTACCTACAAAACTAATGGTGGTAAAAGTTTAGAGAGCGGAAGCAAGGTAGTTCTTACAAAATTTCAACATACTCCTCCTCAGAAATTATTTGTAACAAAGAAACACTAGAAACACTAAAGTTAATTATAACCAATTGCATCACTGCTTCTGGTTATAATCAGGCACTTTTGTTTTGGAAATCTTCTCAGAATTCTCCCCTGCAGATGATTTCTATTTTTTTAAAGATTTTTTTAATCCCACCTTTATTATTTTTATAATAACTTAAATTGGCAAACATACTTAATTTCCCTTCCTACTACTATTTCCCCCCCCCCCCCAGCAACCCAGTGAGGTGAATTGAACACAGAGAGAGTGCCTTGCCCAAGGTCACCCAGGTAGCTTTCATGACAAAGGCAGGACTAGAACTCACAGTCCCCTGATTGCCAGGTCAGCGCTTTAACCACTATATAAAACTAGTCCCCTATTTTCCATAATTAGTTGATATCCATTCCTAAGTCACTGCCAAATTTTAATTTTATCTTTAACACAGAATTAGGGGAAAAAAATGCTGCAATATCTAGCCTAATGCAATGCAGGCACTAGCAAGGTATTCTTCAAAGTGTTTAAGATTTCAATTCCTGTCAGCCAGGCAGACTACAGGATAGCCAGTGTCAAGAAATTAGGATAATTGTAATTAAAACTGGGTATAAAAATTAGAACATTAAGACAGTAACATTAGAACGGTAAGAGAGCCGAGGTGGCGCGGTGGTTAGAGTGCAGTACTGCAGCTACTTCAGCTGACTGCTAGTTCAGCAGATCAGCGGATCAAATCTCCCCGGCTCAAGGTTGACTCAGCCTTCCATCCTTCTGAGGTGGGTAAAATGAGGACCCAGATTGTTGGGGGCAATATGCTATTTAGTATACTGTCTTTGGTGTAAGACTCCCAGAGTCCTTGGAGAGTGGGCAGCATAGAAAAATGACTAATAAATAAATAAATAAATAAAATAAACATCTGATTGAAATCAGTTCCCTCCTTAATGCAAAGAAATGGACAAACAAATCTAGGCAGGAGGGAAGCCCACCTTCCCATCTTTAAAAAAGCTATTTTTTTATTCTCAGTTGGCTTTTAAAAACATGTATAAATGAGAAATTATCTGCTTTAATCCATCAATCCAATAATGTGTAATCTGGATACTATATTCTACATTCAAGCAAAATGAAAAGGACATGATTTGTGTAGTCTTCAGGTTAGTTTAGGGCAGAGATAGGAAACTCAATATATCTTTTGATAAATACGCACAAAAAGACAGTTCATCACATTTGCAGCAAGAGGAATCTGAACTCTTTATAGCAATCCAAAGACTTTCATCTAACTGTGCATAAAGATGAAAAAAGGTGCTGGTACATAAAATATGCCATATACATTTTATTACTCTGGTCATTAGTGTTCCAAGCTTAAATGGCTGCTTCATTACCAAGAAATTCATTTCATTTGCATTTTAACTGGGTTTCTGTCGTGTTTCTTGTTTCCATCTGCAGTACTGTTTCAGCAGAATGGGGAGCAGAGAAAACTAAATCAAGTTGGTACCCATCATCGAGCTTCACTGCATCATTCCCTTCTGGGTTAAATGTACAAGACATGGAGGGCTTTGTGTTACATGATTCTGGCAGAGTTGATCTGCTCACGAAGATGTGGTGTCTGTTAGTTGTTAGGCAGTTCAGTTCATTCATCTTATTGACTGAAGCTTTGTCCTCCAGTGTTGGCTCCAAAGAAAAACAGCACTTCAATCTCAGCTACTTGCAGAGACAACACTTACAAAAACTGTCATTATATTAAGCAGCTAGCATCTCAATAAAGCTACAAGTAAGCTGTAAAATGTCTCAGTATATTTTGGAAAAGTAGGATCTGAAACAGTCTTTTATTTCACCATCTCAGCATTCACACCATTTGTGCTGAAGGGGAAATGACCTGGAATAGTTGTTGGAAGGCATTAGCATCTTTCCTGAACTGGATTATGAGTTCACTCGTGTTGTTTTTGGACCTAATCAATGCCTGTTAATATGAATGTTGGTTGGCAACAGACATTCCCAATATTGGTCTTAGAATTATGCACTACACATACAGACACAGCAAGATCAAAGCCACTGTGTCAAGAGCCATCTTAGTCCCTTCTTAGCTTTTGCATTCAGTTGCATAGGACTGCTGACTAATTAATGAAAGCTGTTTAATAAAATAAGAAATGCGGGAGCTTTTTAGGTCCCAGATAGGTCTTTAAAAACCTAATTAAGGATGCACAAGAGTCTTCATTCAGCTCTAATTTTGAAATGCTGATGTTGTTAAACTTCAGGTGAAAATCTGGTGTTGTACAAGCAAGCTTTTACTTGTGTTCTGGAATTTCCTGTTATGTAACTTGTGGGATTTGTGTATGTACCCTAAGATACTGTATGTTGCAGAAGATTTCTTAACCATCTAGATCAGATATAACAGAATAGGACAGATGAAAAATTAATGTTATTTTCTTTTTGTTTTTATGGAGAAAACCATGGGATTCTACCCATAACTATTATTCCTTTTATTATTTCTTTATTAAATTTACACGCTCCAATTTTTTCCCCAGGAGTTAAAATAAGCATGCATAACTCTTCCCTCCTCCAATTTTTGCTCATAACAAGAGCCCAATGAAGTAGTTTGGAATGGCCCAAAGTCATAGCTAATTATTATTCTAGTTATTAAATTTATTTGCCACCTCTCTTGCCCTGGGACTACTCTAGGTGGATTAAATGTAATTAATTTGGATTAAATGTATTAATTAAAATGTAATTACATCTAGATTAAATGTAATTAATCTACATTTAGTGCAACAACTTACCGGTCCTGATAGATAGATAGAACATATGTACATTCTTTGTGTGATGTATGTGTATAAAATTTCATTAAGAACCTTGTTTTGGTAATTTTGGGAACAATAGTTCCTTTGACTTTGTTTCAGTTGTTAGATCTGATACAATTAAATATTTCAATACAGATACTGAAGCCTTCAAAAAGTGGGCTCAGCTCTGTTAGCATTATTATTCCAATGATAATTAATGAATGATCTGAATTTTCAAACTGTGTTTGTTTGGACCCTGACCTAAATCTAAAAGAATCAAATGAGAAGTGACCTATTTTTCAAATCATCACACTTGAATTTGATATAGAATCTCAAGTAGTATGCTTTGTTCATGTACGTCACCCTAAACTGTTGTGCATTGTGCATCACTTGATGAAAGGCCTAATATAGCTTTTTGGAAGAAAAAACAGACTCATATAGCTAGAGGGGCAGAAGAAGAGGTCAGTCAGATGTCACTTTCTGACTGACCTCTTTCTATTTTGGTGGTGCCAAGAAATAAATTTCTTGCACATTTTTCCAAATATTTTGTCATGGTGACAGGAAGTCAATAATCTGATTCTATGGTGACCAAAGGAATTGGTGTCTTGATGTAGGACATATCATAAGCAACCTTGTGGAAAACAAACAACTGCTGATTCTCCATTTCAATACCTATCTTGTCACATCAATCTGCAGTCATATTGGGAAAAATCTATAAAAGTTGAAGAGATTCTAACCTCTAGGGCCATTGGGATCTGCACCGTTCTTGGTTTCATGTTTAAAACTTCACTTGTAATAATAGCAGAAAACATACATAGCATGAAGGGCTGGGGAATAACAAACTCTCATTCTCATAAAATAATCCCAGCAATAATCCCTTATTTTTTTTATTGAAGGTAGATTTTATTTCCCCTTCTCAAAACAAAAACAAAAAAAACCCCTTCCCCTTATTTTACATTTATCCGATTATTAAATTTGTCTGATGTCTACCATTTTACATTTTAAAGGAATTGTATGCAGGGGCACAACTATGTTGTCAATGCTCATAGGTTGGCTGGTGATTGCAACAGTGTAATCAAAGCCTGACCCCTTGTTTACATATATCAACATTGCATGTATGTACAAAAGGGTGGGGTTTTGACTGCATAGTTTTGACTGCCATCTTAACTTCCATCCCCTTACAGAAGACCTGCATAGACATTGCCCAACAAAAGCTACAAAGTTTAGATACCCGTGGAACATTCTCTGAGAACACTGGGATGTAAACAATCAAAAATCAAACATACCATTTGAAGAAAATGAGAAACAAAACTAACGAGAAACACATAAGTATGCATTTCTCCAGACATAAACTAAAATCTATCACCGATCTGAAAGTATATGCAAACTTTGGTAATTGTTTCCCAGAGATGGTTTGAATGAGATTCTCATGAAGAAACTAAAAAACCAAAACAAATATACTGTGTAAATAACAAGTTGAGTATTAAGGCCATAGGGCCAAACACATAGCTTTTAAAGGAGAACAAAAATGAGGGCAACTCTGATTCAGCAGGATAAGCAAAACTGAATACACAACGATGAGTTCAGACTTCTGGAACAATGTACTCAAAGTCATGATGGGCAAACTTTTCAATTCTACTTGCTTCTGTAGCACATTTATTTTGTTTCCTGTTTAGAGAGAAAATTAATGTTAGTAATTGTTCTGAATATTCTACATATAAGCAAAATAAAATGTTCACCTGTCCCTACCGTAAGATTCATACAGCATGAGCAATGCATTCAGAATGAGGTGAGGAGTAAAACAAATCATACACAACATTATTATATTGCATTTACATTATTTAGAATGTCTAATAATTGTCTATGGAGATTCTCAGTCATCCCGGTCTGGTTGTGCCAAAGGTGTTTTTTCAAGAGACAACTAGACTTTCTGATTTTTCTTTGAAGACCCTTCACTTCTCATCCAAGAAGCTTCTTCAGCTCCAATAGGATGGTGGGGAATGGCAGGATTTATACTCCTTGCACACAGCTGGTCATTTGCATTATTTTAGAGAGTCATTGATGCCACCTGAAGGTCACTACTCAGGTGACCCTGATGACACAGATAAACCTTCAAGTAGCCTCAATGGTTCTCTAAAAGAATGCAAATGACCAGCTGTCTGCAAGGAGTATAAATCCTGCCATTCAGAACTGAAGAAGCTTCTTGGATGAGAGGTGCAGTATCTTCAAAGAAAAATCAGAAAGTCCAGTTGTCTGTTTAGAAAGCACCTTTGAGATTGTTTAATATTATTTTTCTCTTCACTAAAGAAAAAAATGTTCCTATAAAGCACATTGACTTGTCCATTATCACTGAAAGTTTGAACTCTTAAACCAGGGGTCCCCAAACTCTTCACTCCATAGTTCCCTTCATGAAGCTTCATATTATTTATTGATCCTCAAATATGTATTATATTAAAATAACTAAATGTATACTACTTTAATGAATAGTATTATGAATAGTAACAACAATAACATTAAGCCCATGGATAGTTCTATCAGCCCTTGAGGGACAATTTTGATCACTTTGCTCTAGGCCAATAAGAAAATAAACTGGTTACTCCAGTGCCACAGAGATGTGTGCACCTATGACCACCCTCTTGGGTTACTGCAGTATGTTCTACAAGAGACTGCTTTTGAACAAAATTTGAAAATTGCAGTTGATTCAAAATGCACCAGTTCATATGTTGGTGATCAGAATCATGTCAGACTTGCTTTATACTCACTTTCAGTTACCAGTGTCTGGATGCAGTTAAAAGTATTGGTTATGATTATATAAGTCTATACAGCTTATCACCTAAGTCCTCACAAGACCACTTCTCTGTATAGAAGCAGCCTTCGTCACCTATCTAGTGATGACTTTGTTAACATTGTTCAATGAAGTTGTTGTGGGGTTCTGTTGGTTATATTTATTCTGTTTATTTGGAATGTAATTATGAGTAATCAAGAATTATCATGTATGAGATAAGGCACCTGCAGAAAGATTGATGATACCAGGATTCAGGCACATAATTGGTGATATCAGACCACAGGGAAGATGATCTGGAGCTATTTTTATGGCTGTAGAAGTAGGACCAGAAATAATGCATATAAATTAATATTCTAGGGGAAAACATCTTACAAACTTCACTGCTATAGAAAGGAATGACTTTTGTTGATCAGTTTGCAGGGCAAAGGCTTTGGCCATCATTTTGAAGAGCTGCTACTGGAGTCATCTGGGAGGAGAGTAAAATCCACTATTCCCAATTTCCAAGAGCAAGGGAAGAAAAAACAACCTCCAACAAGCTAGCAAGTAGGTGACATGTGTCCTGAAAGCTTGGGAATTGGCAGTTTTTGGTGGAGATCCTGTTGCATTGTTGTAATTGGTACTACGACTGCAATAGTTTTGTCAGATGGCACTGACTTATGCACATGAATTCTCAAGACCTGATATTTAGACTTCCGGTGGCACCGCGACGCCGAATGGCGGTTCATTAGGACCGCTAGCCCCGTGATTCTGTAAAAGCTGCTAGAACAGCGACCAGCAGCTTGTAAATCTTCCTCTCGGGAGAAGAGGGGGAGGAGAGCAGCCAGGCTTTGGTAGAGTTCCCCTAGAGTCCCAGGAAAAGGCTTGGGGCTTGAAGGGTGAGAACTCCCTGAAAAGCCTGACAGAAACTCTGGACACTCTGCTCCTGCCATAAGCAGAACGAGACGCCGCAACCACTCCTGCAACATTTTTGAAACAATTGGATACAAAAATCAGGCAGAGCAAAGACAGAAGGGACTCTAATTGCAAGTATCAATCATTAACTCCTGGGTATTGAATACTTCCTTCTTCATTGCAAAGGGGAGAAAGTGAAAGGAAACTATGAGACCTTGCTGGGCATGAAAATGAAACCTAATTTAGCATTGGTAGTTTTCACTGACCATTACTGAAACTTGCTACAAAAGAAAAGAAAAGGATTAATTTGGACTGCTGATAAGTTTTAAAATTAGTTGAAGATTGGAAACTAACTGGACTTTTAATTGGACTTATTGGATTTATTGTTCTGGCTGCAGCAGATAATAATTGTTTTTTTTAAAAAAACCTCTTTGTTTAAAGTGAAGCCGAAATTGAAAAATAGCTGCCAGGCAAATAAGACCTGCTGTGTCAAAAAGTGGAGGGTCTACCCCTACTCAAGGGTCTTCCCCTGCCCAAACATCTAAATTGCAATCTTTGTTAGCTCCAGCTGATCCACAGATTTTAACATTGGAAGCTTTGCAGAAAGCTCTTAAATTGCAATCCCTTGCTTTAGAGGGGAAATTTACTATGGTTCTTGAAGAAAAAATGAAAGGCATGTCTGAAAAACTGAGTGAAGTGTCTGATGAAATGGCAGAAATTAAAGATGTGATTCAAACTCAAAATAATGAGATCAGAGAAGATATACTTTTTGCATTTCAGGATCTGGCACGTCATGTCGAAGGTTAGATGAAAGATTGGAGGAGATCAATCAATCGAATATAAATTTGGAGACTAAAGTGGGGGAGGTGCAAACACAGACGGAAAGGGCAGAGCTGGATATAATGATGATACAATACAGATCAATGGAATTTGCAATAAGAATAAGAGGCTTGAAAGAAAATAACCAAGAGGATCTGAGAGACTTGTTTGCAGAAGCTTTTGCACAAGTAATTGGGCAAGAAAGGAGGATATATAATGGCAGTTGGACAAAATTTTTCGCGTAAATTTATGGGTGGCCAGACAGAGAAACCTGCCAAGAGATATCGTAATTTACTTCACAACAAGACAATTAAGAAATGAAATTTTACAGGCTTCTTATAAGAATAAACTCCAAGTGGCAGGGCAGGAGGTTTTAAAATTGAAAGAAATTCCCCCTAAAATGTTGATATCAAGGAAGGATTATGCTTTTTTGGTGGAAGAACTCAGAAAGCATCAAATACAATTTAGATGGGAGGTTCCAGCTGGACTGGTGGTGAATTATTCTGGACAGAGATATCATCTTACTACAGTATGGAAAGCGAGAGATTTCTACTCTAATGTATTAAAGGTTGGTAGCTCATCACCTCCAGAAACCAGAAGAAAAGAAGCTGGGGGTGCAAGCAAGGGAGACAAAGAATCTATGTAGATTCAGACACAGGCCCAAGGGCCTTGATCGCTGAGGAGGAGTTAATAGAACTCAAGAACACTGCCCAAGACATGGATGCCTTCGGGATAATAGTGGAACCCAAGGATCAAAGACAAACTCGAGCTGCAAAGAAATGCATAGAGGAGCTAAAACAGCAGCTCCAGATAAAAACACAAGAAGTGGCAAAAACAGAAGCGGTGGGAGGGGCAAGGCCTAAGATCAAAGTTAAAGATGATCTTCAGCTAATACTTCAGAGGCTTCAATCTGCCAAAGATGGCAAATAAATTCTTAACTTGGAATGTTAATGGTTTAAATTCACCGCAAAAGAGAAGGAAAATATTTCATTATTTGAAGCAGTATAAAAACAACATTATATGCTTACAAGAGACACATATTAGAATGCAAGATCAAAAATATTTAATAAATACAAGGTTAGGGACACACTTCGTGGCATCGGCACCAGAGAAGAAGAATGGTATAGTCATAAATCTTAAAAAGGGCTTAATAGCCAATTTAATTCAGGCTGATGTTCAAGGAAGATATATTGCAATTGAAATTTTAATAAATGGAAAAAAAAGTGCTTCTGTTAGGAATATATGCCCCAAACCAACAGCAAGAGAAATTTTACAAGTTTTTACATTCTAAATTAACACAATGGAATTACAAATTGCATATATTGATGGGAGATTGGAATGGAGTTTGGACATTAAAATGGACAAAAAAGGATCTTTGCAAAATATTCAAACACGTGCTAAACTGCCTAAATCCTTTTTTGACATGATGGAAGATATGGAGCTGAGAGACATTTGGAGAGAACGGAATGCTAAAGACAAAGATTTTACCTTTTTTTCTGATAGACATCAGTCATTTTCTAGGATTGATTTTATACTAATTTCCAATGATTTTTTTTTCTAGGGTGAAGAAAACAAAGATTTGTCCAAGAACATTATCAGACCACAGTCCAGTTTGGATGGAATTAGAGTATGAAATGGGACCCAAGAGGTCCTGGAGACTGAACAAAAATTTGTTTAGATATGAGGAAAATGTGAAAGAATATAAAAAAAATTATGAAGGAATTTTTTGTTATAAATACGCATAAAGGTACATCTATGGAAATGGTTTGGGATGCAGGTAAAGCATATATGGGAGGTATTTTAATACATTTGAATAATAAACATAGACGCAGACAGGAAAGAAAATGGAAGGAACTAGAGGAGGAAATAAAGAATAAAGAGCAAGTATTAATATCAAATCCAACAGATAAGAAAACAAAAGAAGCAATTAATCTATTGCGAGGGCAATTTAATAAGTTGATGGCTGATCAGGTGGCGACTAACTTGCAATATGCCAAACATAATACTTTTTGTAACGCTAATAAACCAGGCAGATGGTTGGCATACTTACTTAGGAAAAAACAAAAGTCACGTGTTATAGAAAAAATAGAATATAAGGGTAAAGAGGTATATCAGCAAAATATGATTAAAAAAGCATTTTTAGAATTTTATACCAAGTTGTATACTAGTGACGGAATTCAAGGTATAGATATAGATAAATATTTACAAAGGGAAAATATTTCTATTATTTCAGAAGAACAAAGGGAAGGTTTGAATAGATTGATAACTTCTCAAGAAATTGAGTTAGCAATTAAACAACTGAAAGCGGGGAAAGCCCCGGGCACAGATGGATTGACAGCTGTTTATTACAAAAGTTTGCAGACAGAAATGGCTGAGCCACTTAAAGAGTTATTTAATAAAATACAAATGGGAGGAGAAGTACCTCCTTCTTGGAGGACAGCATTTATTTCCTTGATCCCAAAGGAGGACCAAGATCTTATTCAGACAAAAAATTATAGACCCATATCACTCTTAAATACTGATTATAAGATTTTTACTAAAATATTAGCAAACAGGTTGATGCCAGTTAGGCAACAAATGATTCATAATGATCAAACCGGTTTTATTAACAGGAGATATATGAAAAGTAATGTAAGGCAAATAGTTAATATATTGGAATATTTGGGAAAGAACAACCAGATCCCTGCAGTGCTCATATTTTTGGATGCAGAGAAGGCATTTGATCGACTGAATTGGAATTTTCTATTGAAACTAATTGA
This sequence comes from Ptyas mucosa, assembly GCA_012654045.1. Classification (NCBI taxonomy): domain Eukaryota; kingdom Metazoa; phylum Chordata; class Lepidosauria; order Squamata; family Colubridae; genus Ptyas; species Ptyas mucosa. The sequence continues at coordinate 199,576 of WNWU01000053.1, forward strand.
CAAAATGCAATTTGGAGAGTATTTCACACAATCTATTAAATCAATATATTAGCAACAGACAGCACAAGTAATAATTAATGGAAGTTTAACGGAAATTTTTAATATAGAAAAAGGTACTAGACAAGGATGTCCCCTATCTCCATTGTTGTTTATCTTGACTTTGGAATCATTGTTGAATAAAATATATGAAATCGTTGTTCAGATAAAATAAGGGGAATTAAAATCAGGCAGGATGATTATAGACTAAGAGCATTTGCAGATGACCTGGTTGTGACGTTGACCCAACCAGTACAATCGGCTACAGGTTTGATGAAAATAATTAATCAATATGGACAAGTTTCTGGATTTAAAATAAATGCAGGGAAAACAAAGATAATAACTAAAAATATGGTTGCAAGCCAAAAAGAGGAAATGGAAAGAATAACTGGATTTGAAATAGTAAATAAGGTTAAATATTTAGGTGTTTATATTATGACATCAAATGCAAAATTATATAAGTATAATTATGAATTATTGTGGCAAAAAATACAGAAGGAGATGGAAAATTGGAAAAAATTACAACTATCGTTATTGGGAAGGATATTGGCAGTGAAAATGAATATTTTACCAAAGTTTCTATTTCTCTTTCAAATGATACCAATATTGAAAAAAGACAGAAATCTGAATGAATGGCAGAAGGGTATCAGCAACTTTGTGTGGGCAGGAAAGAGACCAAGGGTAAAGCAAAAAATAATGCAAGGCATACGTGAAAAAGGAGGCCTCAAAATGCCTAATTTAAGATTATTTTTATTTTATTTATTTATTTATTTATTTATTTGAACTTTTATACCGCCCTTCTCCTTTCAGACTCAGGGCAGTGAACAGCCAGAATAAAAACATTTATACACAAAAGTTAAAATAATTTTAAAATAAATTAAATAGAATTTGGCCCACTAATTTAAAATATTTTGATTTAAAATCAATATCAAATTTTAAAACCAAGATAAAATCAGGCCAGCCTGGCTAACTGAAAAAGGTGAGTTTTTAGGGCCCAACGAAAAGTCCGAGGTCTGGGATCACCCGTATCTCAGGGGGTAGATCGTTCCAGAGGGTGGGTGCCACCATAGAAAAGGCTCTCCCCCTGGGGGTCGCCAGCCAGCATTGTCTGGCAGACGGCACCCTGAGGAGGCCTTCTCTGTGGGAGCGAGCTGGCCGGTGGGAGGCGATTGGTGGCAGAAGGCGGTCCCGTAGATACCCCGGCCCTAAGCCATGGAGCACTTTAAAGGTGATCACCAACACCTTGAAGCGCACCCAGAAGTCCACCGGGAGCCAATGCAGCTCGCGCAGGAGAAGAGTCACATGGGAGCACCCCGTCGCTCCCATAATCCCCCAATGCGGCCACATTCTGCACCAGTTGGAGCCTCCGGGTGCACCCCAAGGGGAGCCCCATGTAGAGAGTGTTACAGTAGTCCAGACGGGAAGTGACGAGTGCTTGAGTGACCATGCGTAATTACATTATGAGGCAGCTGCCTTATCAGCAATTAGTGATTGGATTAATTTAACAGAAGAGAGAATATTGAATATTGAGGGATATGATTTATTATATGGGTGGCATGCATATTTACTATATGTCAAAAAGGTAGATAAGAATTTTAGAAGTCTGAGGAAGTTTACTGAGGAATGCATTGCTATGTGTATGGAAAAAGTATCAATATAAATTAAATAGTAAATTACCCATATGGGCAATACCTAGACATATGATAGAAAATATAAGTATAGAACAGAAACAAGATGTGATTACTTATACAGAGGGATATGTGGAGTTTGGGGAGCAGAAATTCAAGAATGCAATTACCCAAAGAATGGTGGATTTCTGAGCAATGCAGCTGAGTGCAGACCAGTCGTTTTCTTCATTCCCCAAGAGACTTGTTAAGATCTTCCTTGGTAGCTTGTGCTCAGTATTAATCTAATCATTTATAGCATACATTGTGCATTTAATTTTCAATTTCCTAGACTCTGTTTAAGGGGGGAGGGATCCTCACAGTAAGATTCATACAAGCATGGAATCATTTACCTGCAGAAGTTGTGAGTTCTAACTTCTGGACAGCCACTTTTCAAGGATAGCTTAATGAATTGTCCTTCATTATATAAAGCTCCCTTTATATACTTCTCCGGCCAGGGAGTTAGCCAATCACCAACTTGCTATTGTTCCTTTAAACTTTCCCGCCAAAACTATATTCATTACATTTACCTTTTCCTATACCTTTACCTAGATGACACTTGCCATATTTTGTGGCTCAATGATTGCCATTCAGACCCATGAGGGTAAAGGAAATGGGGGCTACTAAGCAATGTTTTTCAGTTGTGTTCCCCATTATTAAGGAGTAGGCTATCTGTTAAACTGTGACTCTCATTGCTGACCTTCTAGAAACTAGTACAGTCTAAATTGTTCAAGATAGTATTTAGGAAGTCATTGTTGCACTTACATGCATTTTTTAAAATTTCTGATCATTTTATGCTGGTTTTATATTTTGATAATGTTTCATATTTTCCAGGGTAAAGAGCCAGGAATCATTTTTTTAAAAGCCTGGCAATCTAAAAAGGCATCAAATCAACCCATAACATGTACTGGCCATTAAAAAAAGATGAATGAGACCTGCTCATTAACACTTGTTTTATAGGGATGAAATTCCAAACTGAATGGAGCTAAATAAATAATTGGTGACAGAACTGCAGACGCAACAATCACCATGCATGTCCAAATGGCTATTTGTCAACATAACGGCTGATGAGAAGTAGCAATTTGAGAAGCCTGTTGACATTGCCAACTACTTTATTCTGCTTGTTTTACATAATTTGTACTGTTTTCCATCAGAATCTTCTTAAGAATAAGAATCTTCTTATTCAATTAATGGGAGTCAGTCCACCATCCTGAAAATTTTCACCACCCCAATTTTAAAGACACGACCGTACTAACTCTGCAAGTATTATTTTGCCAGAAAATCCAGCAGCAATGGTGTCAAGAAATAGTATTTTTTTCCAAGTCAAATCCAAAAAACGATCCTCTGTTGAGTTCATTATACCCCTTTTCTCTACTCTGAATTTATTAAACATTTTAAAGTGATCCTGAAGAAGGAGGGAGAAAAAGAGAACATTGCAAGATGAATTATGTATATGTAGCATGTGTTTATGAGCATTTGAAAAAAAAATGTGAAAGGTGATTTTCCTATGTTTACCTATCAGGAAGGAATCCTGTGTTCCCCATTACTGGCCATTTAAATTATTAAGAATAGGCTATTATGAAAGCAACCCTTTCTTTGTGGTACACTGAGATGCATAATTTGATAAACTTTATATCCGTCTCCACAGAGATGTTCCTTACTCACCAAAGGTACCTTCAACCTGCATGTATGATCTTTTTTTTTAAAGTATGCTGAAATTTCCTTGTCTATCATATTAAATCAGAAGTATATGAGAAATCCATTCCTCATATGCTCAAAAATTCTTCAATTCGTGAATAATAGAAATTGGGAAAACCTGAGCGCAACATTAGAAGCAGGAGAACATAATCCCATGAGCCATGCTATAAGCTAAAAGTTTTGATTATTTTCTCTTCCTCCAAATGTATTCCCCAGTCATATAACAGGTCATCCAAAATTCATGGACCAGTCCAATATCTTTTACAATGGGGATGCACACACAGCTCCTTGGAGGAGGCAACTGTGACATACAATTAATTGGTTTCAGAGACATAACATGCAGTGATATTATTTAAAATGGTTGTTCTTGGCATGCTTCAATTTTCAAACATCTATTGCAATTAGCCAGGGAAAGGTTGTATGTGTTCATTCAGCCATCAGCTAATTCTCCTGTAATTTTAGACAACCAATAGCAGTGGGAAGGTTCCATCTCTTATAATAGTACTGCTTAGTTTTAGACATCTTCAACCGCTGAAAAGTATTCAGTAGCCATGCCTAATACTGCTGCACAACCTAATATAAAACACCAGAGCATACGAGAAAAGAAATTATACAAAAGGAAATAAATCACATAATACAATCTTGTTATTATTTGTTTAAAAGGGGAGGGGTTCATAGCCAAATCTTTTTTAATTCTATTTATGCTTTGCTGAACACTGACATTTTATATCTCGACACATTTCTCTGCCAATATCTTTGGGACAGTTTCTTTCCATTTATTTCACAAGCTAACATTCCTCAGACAGAATGAAACAAACTCAGAACTAACTATTATATAAAGCTCTACACTTTTACTTTAAAACTGCCTGATTGGAAAATTCCTACTAAATGATTCTCTGTGATTCAGAGATGTGTCAATCACGCAGCCACGTTGCTTTTATTTTAGTAGGCAACTGTTCTGTTTTTTGGTAGCCCTTCAAAGCACTGAAGTGCTCATGAAGCTTCAGAAAGATTCAGAGTAAATTACTCAGCTTACCTCAGAGTAAATATAATGCCACTTCAATGTATGTCAGCATATTTCCAAAGGTTCCCCCCCACACACATACATATACACATATATATTCCTAATTCATCTGAAACATAACATACAAGTTATGATTATAATTTTCTACCTATAAAGCACTGGATTACATTTAAAACATAATTAAAATCAAACCTTCTCAAGATCAACTGTTCATAACAGTGGTGGGATTCAAATAATTTAACAACCGGTTCTCTGCCCTAATGACTGGCTGAATGGGCATGGCCAGGTGGTGTGACAGGCAGCACTCAGCCTCCTGCACCCTCCTGGGAGCAAAAACAGGCTGCGGGGGGTTGCTGCCTCGCTCCGCACCCCATTTTGGGCCTAGTAGGCCTCCCTGCAGCCTCCTGTGAGCAAAAACGGGCCACAGGGAGGCGGACCACACACCCCGTGCCCTGTTTTGGGCCTAGGAAGCCTCCCTGCACTTATATGGGAGCCAAAATGGGACATGTGGGGACTCCTGGAAGGGGCGGGAAGGGGCGGAGCCAGCCAGCAATTTAACTACTGGTTCGCTCGAACCGGCCCGAATCAGCTGAATCCCACTACTGGTTCATAGGTGTAATAGTATATGAGAAAGTTCTTGAGAAACAGAAGGAAGGAATGCTATCTAGGAATGATCTGATAAAAGAGGGTACAACGCACAGTTGCATAATGGGTGGAGAAAGAAGCTATGAAGGGACCCTTCTTAACTCCTCAGTCTATAAAGGAAATGGTAGGAGATCTGTAATTTCAGACTCTGTTAAATGTAGCTTTACAATAAAATAGAAATAGCTCATCTGGTCTGTTTCTCATCTGGTATACCTGGGAAGGTCTTGGTATACCTAGTTCTTTCATCTGATGCCATATATATACTCACCCACCCACAGATAATCTGACCGACCAAATTGTAACCAAAATACTGGTTATATAGTCAAAATGTTTTTAAAAATGAAAAAACAGAATCTGTACATAGTTCTCAAATTTTCTGGCAGTAATAGAATTGTGCATATCCTCTGGTCTACTAATTATTTTTTTCTTTGAAAGCTGCATCATATGCTAACCATTGGTGATTTCCGAACATGGAAATTATCTACCTACTGGAAAAGTGTTCAAAAGGCAGGATACTGCAAACTTTTACATTATCATTTAAAATCTATGATTTTTTTTTTTACATTTGAGTATTGTTCTGTGGAGAAGCTGAAGCTGATTTTTAGGGAGCCAAAAATTATTGGCTTAGTAATGAGCATATACAGTATTTTGTTCTCAGTTCAATCAGTCAGAATGGCCAGTTGCAAAACTGATTTCTAAATCTTCTAAAGATTAGCTACAGTTTGCAAGAATTCCTTTTCCACTTCCAAAATAGCATTATTTTAAAATATTCATATAATTATTAAAATGACATTTCAAAATAGAAACAGATCATCTGATATAACAAACAGTGTTTAGGGAGACACAACTGTCTTTCAAAGCGCATTGAAATCTGTCAACTCTCAACTCAAACTGTCCCTATAGATGGAGAAGAAAGATTGGACAATATTCCTGTCTGTGATCAAGAGTCAATTTGTCTTCTGGAAAAATCCAGAAGCAGTTTTCAAATATTCAACAGCTTTTCTTTCTTTCTCCCTTTTTTTTTTTTTTTTTGAATTTGATTTATATGCCGCCCTTCTCTAGAGAGTCAGGGCGGCTTACAATGCATTAAGCAATAGCCTTCATACTTTTGTATATATTTATACAAAGTCAGCTTATTGCCCCCACAATCTGGGTCCTCATTTTACCTACCTTAGAAAGGATGGAAGGCTGAGTCAACCTTGAGCCTGGTGAGATTTGAACTTGCAGTAATTGCAGGCAGCTGATGTTAATAACAGCACAGTTAATAACAGTGCTTTAGTCTGCTGCGCCACCAGGCTCCCTTCTTCCCTTCTTCCCTTCTTCCCTTTCCCTCCCCTATTTTTCCTATTATTTGTTTTTATATTTATAGAATAAACAAATAAAAGAAAGTTTCAATTTGTGTAACATCTCAGACAGTGGTGAGATTCCAAATATTTACTACCGGTTCTGTGGGCATGGCTTGATGGGCATGGCGTGGCTTGGTGGGTGTGGCATGGTGGGCACGGCAGGGGAAGGATACTGTAAAATCTCCATTCCCTCCCCACTCCAGGGGAAGGTTACTGTAAAATCCCCATTTCCTCTTGATCAGCTGGGACTCGGGAGGCAAAGAATAGATGGGGGCGGGGCCAGTCAGAGGTGGTATTTACCGGTTCTCCAAACTACTGAAAATTTCTGCTACCGGTTCTCCAGAATTGGTCAGAAGCTGCTGAATACCACCTCTGATCTGAGAGAAAGACATATAATTGCATATAATTACTATTTTTATAGACACATTTTTTCTTCTCTTTTTATTTCAATTTTATATATACTTTACCGGTAGTTCAAACTGCACACAGAAATACACATTTACAGACAGACCTTTCTTTCTATTCCCACATTTTTTTTCTATTTTTTTTCTCATTTTAGTTGTTAGGAAAATTAATCAGAATATAATAAAAGCGCTTCACAACACATTCTTTTCTTTCTAAGGACTTTTTGAAAAGGCCATGATGCTTGAGAATCAATGTATAGTTCTATAAGGAAGCACACATTTACAGTATTTTACAATCTATTCTGTAAAAGTATGGGAGGTTTGCCTCAGTTTGTGAGTTCTTCTATTTCATCTCCAGTGCTATTGAACTGTTCATGTTATGACAATAACTAACAAAAAATATATACACACATGTATATATGCATCTATAGTACACATGCATGTATTGCAGCCGTGAAATGCTCCCGGTTCGGACCGGATCACCCGATCCGGTAGCAATGGAGGCAGGTGGTTTGGAGAATCAGTAGCAAAAATCCCTGCCCCCCCCC
>WNWU01000053.1:214160-225520 GCA_012654045.1 Ptyas mucosa
TAGAATAGAATAGAATAGAATAGAATAGAATAGAATAGAATAGAATAGAATAGAATAGAATAGAATAGAATAGAATTCTTTATTGGCCAAGTGTGATTGGACACACAAGGAATTTGTCTTTGATGCATATGTCCTCAGTGTACATAAAAAGACAAGATACACTCATCAAGAATCACAAGGAACAATGCCCAGTGACAGTCATACGGTACAATAAGCAATCAAATCATACTAGGAAACAATCAATATCAATATAAATCGCAAGGATATAAGCAACAAAGTTACAGTCATGCAGTCACAAGTGGGAGGAGATGGGCGACAGGAATGATGAAAAGACCAATAGCAATAGTAATGCAGACTAATGTGAATAGTTTGACAGTGTTGAGGGAATTATTTGTTTAGCATTTGTTTAAGAGATAGGACAATCACCCATCTTTGGTTTGCCTCCATCAATATTTAAGTTTCCTACCTATACCAAAGTCTCTTTCTTTGAGTTTTTTTCTAGGGAACATTCTTCCTCTTTGGGGAGGGGGGGGTCTCCTTCCTATTTCATTGTCCCTTGTGTTAAAATTCCTCTTCCTTGCAAGCTGCTAAATATCTTTATTTTCTGGTAAATTTAGCACTCTTTCACCAGTTCCTATATGATGACCAGGGAACCAAAATCTCATTAGATGAGGATTAATTAGCTTAATTAATTAATGTCTATGCCTGAATGTCAGTCATAATGCTTCTATGGCACACATTCAGATCCTACTTCTTCCTCTGTTGGAACACAGATGGAAATTGTTTCAGACACACATGGAACTGAGAAATTAATCAAGCTGCCATTGATTCCTATTTAAATTTGTTCATATACTTTAATTCTCAGAAGCTTACCTCAGAGCAGGGGAAAAAAGAAGCATTTGTACTTGATATGTCCAATGCTGAAAAAACGATCCACTTTTTCAAATATGGGAGCCAACTCTGCCAAATAATTATTTGACCACAAGGTCTGAGAACAGAGTGGAAATTATATACTTCTTTATCCCTTGAGCTTATGATTATAGAGAGATTTTATTTCATTCAGATTAAAATTTGGCAGAATTTAATGGGTTCAAAGACTGAATGCATTCAAGGAGAGAAAAATCTTGATAAATAACATCTTGGCTGTGTCCCTTTGTGTGAATGCAACCTTGTCCAAATAAAAGTGTCTAACATTTTTCCAGCCTCACCTGAATTTAAGGTTGTTCAGATGTAGTGATGCTTGTCAGCTAATCTATTTTAACTTGGTAGGAGTTAACAATGTAAAGCTATACTGTTCCTATATAGCCAACTGATTATTCCATGCAACCATCGTTTTTCTGGTGTGATTTATTTCCCTAATAAAATCCAGCTATTATTCTCTATTCACTCTTTGCAAGATATAAATAACACAACTCATTCAAAGGGGGGGGGGGCAAAATGTATTACGAAAGGGGGAAAAAAACACTTGAAAATGATTTTGGCCTTATAGGTCTAAGGTCCATAGGGTACATATTTCAATCTGCAACCGGATGAATTGACCCAATATCCCCTGCAGAAAGCAATGGAATAGTTAATCATGGATAGAAAATAGGAACTGTTGGTTTCATTTCAGTTTCACTAAACAGCTCATTCTAATCATTATGTATCATGCTACCCAATGCAGTTATCAGAGATGTGGGGAGAGGGGTTGTTTAGTTTTATGCATTTTTCTGTATCTCAACTATTTTGATTTTAAATTTAAAATAAATTTTAAAACATGATTGTTTTTAAATGTATGCCGATTAGACAAAACTGTTCCTGTGGTGTATTTTTTTTTTAATGGTGGAACATGTTCATCCATTGAGGAAATTCAGGGATCAAACAATAAAATATTGGCACCCCAGCATATCCAGAAATGTTAAGTTTCAGATAATGCAATAATCCTTTCTGACAGCATTTCAAATGAATTTGCAGGCTGCATCACAATCCTATTTGAGCATACTTTCCATTGAAAATTCTTTTTTTAATCTTTAAAATCAAGTGAACAGGAGAGTTGAGCTTCACCAAAGGCAGAACTAGTCAGCTAGGCTTTGGACAATACTTAGTGGTAGACAACCTGTTGTGGGAAGATAGATTTACTCTCCAAGGACCAAGACAGGCATTGAAAATCCCATGGCTAGTTAGGAATGTGCAAAATCTTTGATCTATCCTATCTGTAGTCTTCCATGTTCTTTTTTGGAGTGAATAAATCTTGTGTAGCTTACTTGCAATGAGTAAATAAAATGTTTCTGGGTTCAGATCTAAATTGCAGCCTTAAGACTTTTGGCTGTCAGTTGTGACTGTGGCAGAATGCATTGCCTTTTTTTTTAATTTAAAGTTTTTCAAAATACAAACATTTTCTCCCACCCATCCCACCCTCCCTCTTCCCCATCCCACCCCCCTCTTCTCCCATCCCCCCTCCCCCTTTCCCTGACTTCCCAGAACAAATACAGGGTAGAACATTTAACAATCATAAGCTAAAATAAGCTAACATTTTATAAGTTCCAAATTCTCACTAGATCTTTAACTCCACATAGTTCAAATAACTATAATCATAAACTTAAAAAAAATTAATAATATTTCATTCAAAGGCTATTTGGAGTTTTTTAGTTTGATATCTATTTTGAATATAGTCGATCCATCTTCTCCAATACATATCTTTCATTTGAGTGATCTTTCAAGTATGCAGAAATTTTCGCCATATCCACCAAATTCACTACTTTTAAAATCCATTCTTCAATAGTAGGTAATTCTTCCTTCTTCCAATACTGTGCCACCAAAAGTTTGGCTTCTGTTATTAAATTTAGAGTCAGTTTAGTCTCTATTACTGTAAAATTTGTAAATATGCCCAACAGAAAAAACTGTGGAGCAAATTTTATCATTTTCTTTAGAATATTTTGTAGGATCCACCATATTTTTATCCAAAAAGCCTTAATTTTTTTACAAGTCCACCATATATGATAATACGTAGCATTTTCACATTCACATCTCCAACATTTAGGCTGTAAACTTGGATACATACAGGCTAGGTTTTTGGATCCAAGTGCCGTCTGTAAAACATTTTGTAAAAATTTTCTCTTAAGTTTTGGGCCTGTGTAAACCTTATATTTCTAACCCAAATTTTTTCCCACGTTTCCATCATTATTGGTTCTCCAATATTTTGCGCCCATTTTATCATACAGTCCTTAACTAGCTCTGTTTCTGAGTCTATTTAAAATTATTTCCCCCTTTTATTAAAATTTCAATTGCTATAAATCTTCCTTGATCATCTGCTTCAATTAAATTGGCAATTAAATCTGGTTTAAGATATACAACTATGCCATTTTTCTTGTCTTGTCTGATGCAACAAAATGTGTTCCTAATCTTGCATTAGTTAAGTATTTTTGATCTTGACTTCTGATGTGAGTCTCTTGTAAACAAATTACATCATTTTTAAATTGTTTCAAGTAGTGAAATATTTTCCTCCTCTTTTGTGTTGAATTCAAACCGTTGACACTCCAGGTTAGAAATCTATTGACCATCTTTAGGCCTCTGAAGCCTTTGGAGCATCTCCTGGTGATCTTGACGCATTTGACCTTTAGGTCTGGCTCCTCCCACTGCTTCTGTTTTTGTAGTTTCTTGAGTTACCATCTGAAGTTGCTGCAGCCTCAATTCTTTGCGTTTAGCTGCTGCTTCTCTAGTCTGTCTTTGGGCTCTAGGTTCCTCTGTTATCTCAATTACATCCAAATCTTGAACAATAGTCAGAGTTTGCGTTAAATCTTCTTGGATATTTAGAGCTCCCCCTTGTGCTTGTGCCAGTAATTCTTCATTCTCTGGCTTCCTTATCACCAGTTCTTCCTTGTCTCTTCTGATCTCTGGAGATTTCGGGGCTCCAGCCTTCAGTACGTTAACATAAAAATTTCTAGCTTTCCATACTGAGTTTAAATGATATCTTTCTCCCGAATAAGTCAACACCAATCCAACTGGCACCTCCCATCTATACTGTATCTGGCGATTTCTCAGTTCATCCACCAGAAAGGCATAATCCTTTCTGGCTCTTAACATTTTAGTGGGAATTTCTTTCATTGTCATAACTTCCTGACCTTCCACTTGAAGCTTGTTTTTGAAGGTGGCTTGTAAAATTTCATTACGTATTCTCCTTGTAATAAAATATATTACAATATCTCTTGGTAAATGTTTCTGCCTTGCCACCCATGAATTAACGCGAAAAATTTTGACAATCTGCCATTCTAGATTAACTTTTTGATCTCCCAGCATCTGAGCCAATGCTTCTGACATCATCTCTTTCAAGTTCTCTTGTTTGTTTTCCTTCACACCTCTTATTCTTAAAGCAAATTCCATATCTCTGTATTGGATCATTGTTACATCTAATTCAGCCTTTTCAATTTTATTCTGTGCCTCTCCCAGCCTACTTTCCAAGATCTCTTTAGATTGCTTTATCTCTTCAACTTTGTCATCCAAAATCTCAATATGTCCTGCTAAACCTGTAAATGCCAAAATTATATCTTCTCTAATTTCCTGGTTTTTGGTTGAAATCAAGTCCTTAATACCAATCATTTCCTCCGCCACATTCTGCATCTTTTGATCCACAGAAGCAGACTTATTCTCTGTACCTTTCAAAGCTTCCTGCAGCATTTCAAATGTTAAAATCTGTGGCTCTGTTGCTGGGACAAAGGCTTGTAATTTAGAGGTGTGAGCAGGAGAGCTACCAGCACTGCCCGTTCCTTTCACAGTCTTTATTGGTTTTGAAGCCATTTCTATTTATTTTTTAAAATTCTTACAGCAATCAAAACAACAAATTGAGAGTCCAGAAATTGTTTCAAAGTCTTTTAAAACCTAAAAATCCTTTTTCTTTCTTTCCGTATCTGAATCAGTTTTAATCAGGGGCTAAGCACCAAATAGAACTTGCTTGTTAACTTGTTAACTTTCACTTTCCACACCCACTAAGTCTCAGTCACCATTTTGTTGCCACTTTAATTTCTTAATAACTCAGAGGAATGTAATACACATTGGAGTTAAGTTTCTATACTTGCAGTCTGAATTCTCCTGTCTTTGGTCTGTCTGCTTCAATTCAAATTCTTTATCACACACGTTGCTTGAAGAGGTGGTCGCAGCATTTTGCTCTGCATTTAGCAGAGGCATCCCCAGATCCAGAGTTTTGACAGGCTTCCAGGGGGTCTCTCACCCTTTGCATCCCAGGATTTTCCCTGGGACACTTGGAGAGCTCTACCCGAGCCTGTCTACTCAGCTCTCTCCCCTTTGCCTGGGGGGAGAGTTTTCAAGCCACTAGACATCTGTTTGCAGTGCCAGATGGAAGTCTCAGTAGAATGCATTGCCTTGATGGTTAATGATATTGTATTTTTTTTAATGGTGGAACATGTTCATCTATTGAGGAAATTCAGGGATCAAACAATAAAATATTGGCACCCCAGCATATCTAGAAATGTTAAGTTTCAAATAATGCAATAATCCTTTCTGACAGCATTTCAAATGAATTTGCAGGCTGCATCACAATCCTATTTGAGCATACTTTCCATTGAAAATTCCACTGAGTTCCACTGAAGACAGAAACCTGGTAATGGCAAACCGCATAGCATCAAAATGCTTTGCCTTTTCCCTTCCAATTAAAACAGATTTTGGATGACTAAATCCAGATTCTAAGATTCTAAAATCCATATGAAACAAAGCAGGGAATAAAAAATCACAGTACTGCAGCAAAAAAAAAAGGGGGGGGGGATAAAAATATAAAAAGTCTTATTGAGGAAGAATATTTCCTTATTGCACAGTTTGATCTCCTATACATATTTGCCATTAACTATGCACCCTTCAGGGGCAAAGGAAATCCCTTTAAGTCCAAAAAGCACAGAAAATATAACCGTTTCGTTGGTCCTAATTCCAGAAATAAGTGTGACTGAAGTGTTAGTGGTTTTGGAAATCCTTTCTGTTGGCCTGGTTCATGTAAATTGAGACATGCTTTTAAGCACCGTTTATCAAATAATTCAAGCAGATGACATTCACATATAACACAGAACTATAAAAGGCAGTTTTCTTAGCAAACTCAGCAAAAACCAAATCACCACAATATGGTTTAGTATGTTATGTGACCATAACTATTAACTAAAATGATTTTTCTCAGTTTAACAATGCTAAGAGTAGTACAACGCCTTTTTAAAACACATTTACAGCAAATCCCTTGAATCTAGCCATGTGTTTGCCTTAACAATCTTAAAGTGGAAATCAACATCGAATGATGTGTACAAGGTGATACAATATCCCCCAACAATTTTTCAGTCTGCCTTGTAGAAGTATTTCACAACTAGACTGGGCACAAGATGGAATAAAAATCAATATCACCTATTTAAATCACTTAACATTTGCAGATTATGTTGTTCTCTTCTCACAAAACCCAGAAGAGCTTCGAAGACACAAACAAGAAGGAGAACCATTTGGCTTAAAAATAAACCTAGAAAAAGAGCCCGGTTATGTTTAATAAATTCACCACAGAGAAAAAAACTATATATATATATATATATATATATATATATATATATATATATATATCTGGAGAAGAACTAGCCATAGTAGAGAAGAATTAGATGTACATATACCTTGGCTAATGGATTTCAATAGAAGGTGATACAATAAAAGAAATTGAACAGCGTGTTAAATTTGGTTGGCAGGCATTCGGCAAGCTAAGCATCATTTTCTAGAACCTCCCTCTATGCCTGAAGAGAAAAGTTTTTGAGTGTGCTATCTACTCTAACATATGCCAGTGAAACATGGACACTAACCTTACAATCGATACAAAAATTACAAGTGGCACAAAAAGTCATGGAAAGATACATACTCAGCATTACAAGACAAGTTAAAAAGACCTACACATGGATTAGAGAACAAATAAAAGTATACAAAATCAAGGGAGTAAAAGAATTGAAATGGAAATGGGCTGGTCACATAGCAAGAAGAACTGATGGCAGGAGGACCAAGGCAGTCATAAAATGGATACCACTTGATAAAAGGCATCCACGAAAGAGACCTAAAGCAAAATGGATCGATGACCTCAGCAAATATTGTGGGCCCAATTGTTGCCAATTGGGCCCACAATAGTCAGGACCATGTTTGTTGGAAACATGCAGAAGAGGCCTTCATCTTGCAGTGGATAGACCAGGGGTGTCAGACTCACATTGTCATGGCGGCATCACGTGACGTATTGGGACTTTTCCCCCTTTTGCTAAACTGGGTATGAGGGTGGCCAGCACGTGACGCATCCAGCCTGAGGCTAGGAGTTTGACAGCCCTGGGATAGAAAATGGCTAAAATGATGATGATGATGATGATGATGATGATGATGATGATGATGATTTCCATGTATCTCAAAGTAATAGTGATACACAAGAACAACCAGTTTGTTCAAAAACACCCTATTGGGCTCTCTCCCTCTCTCTCTCCCTCTCTCTCCCCCCCCCCTCTCTATCTCTCTCTCTCTCTCCCTCCCTCTCCCTCTCTCTCTCTCTCTCTGATGGCTTTTCTCAATACTTAAAGCTGCTTCCTCATTGTAAGAAAAGACTTACAAAAGGCTGATCATCAGAAGTCCTCATAAATAGAAGAAGGGGAAAAGTTGCAGTGCAGGTAGAACTAACAGTTAGTTGACTAAAATATAACAGGCTAATTGGTGTACAGTTTGCTTTGATTTATAGTAATTGATAGTATGTTGGTGAACCAGATGATTTCTTTTTCTTTTCTTTTTTGGAATATGTTTTATGTGGTTTCTGTAATTTTCCTTTTGAACATCTGTCAGAAGTTAACAAGGTTTTATCTTTGAGCTTGTTAAGAATGTTTTCTTAAATTCTCTGAATTAAGATGGAACTTTGCCAGAAACAATTATTGTTAATGTGAAAATGCTCTTCTCCCTTAATCTTTAAAATCAAGTGAACAGGAGAGATGAGCTTCACCAAAGGCAGAACTAGTCAGCTAGGCTTTGGACAATACTTAGTGGTAGACAACCTGTTGTGGGAAAATAGATTTACTCTCCAAGGACCAAGACAGGCATTGAGAATCCCATGGCTAGTTAGGAATGTGCAAAATCTTTGATCTATCCTATCTGTAGTCTTCCATGTTCTTTTTTGGAGTGAATAAATCTTGTGTGGCTTACTTGCAATGAGTATATAAAATGTTTCTGGATTCAGATCTAAATTGCAGCCTTAAGACTTTTGGCTGTCAGGTTGTGACTGTGGCAGAATGCATTTCCTTGATGGTCAATGATATTGTAATTAGCTTCATGGTTAAATTCTTTTTTGTTCATGTGATTTATGTTTGTTTGTTTGCTACCCAGAGTAACTTGTTTGAGATGAACAGCTATAGAAATTGAATGAACGAATAAGTGCAAAGCACTCCGTATAGAATTCTCTATATGTAAACATATAGTTCTTTAAGCTAAATTTACTGTATTTAATAGAAACCAGTGTGCAAAGGATGACTTGAAAGCATTATAATAAATTTGCTGTAGTTTGATAAGAGAAATGTCTGTGTTGCAGAAAAAAAATCTTGTTCCTTTTTCTATTTTCTGATATAGAAATGATAAATTAGATTGGTCATATGATCTGGGAACAGGCTTCAGAACTAGCTTCCAACTTCTAATGCAAAAGGCAGAATAATTCATGGAGCTGTATCATTATATCTGTGCTATCAAATGGGCCCTGGTGGTGCAGCAGACTAAAGCACTGTTATTAACACCAGCTGCCTGCAATTACTGCAAGTTCAAATCTCACCAGGCTCAAGGTTGACTCAGCCTTCCATCCTTTCTAAGGTAGGTAAAATGAGGACCCAGATTGTGGGGGCAATAAGCTGACTTTGTATGAATATATACAAAAAGTATGAAGACTATTGCTTAATGCATTGTAAGCCGCCCTGAGTCTCTAGAGAAGGGCGGCATATAAATCAAATTAAAAAAAACAAAAACAAAACACCTCTGGGGCAGGGGTGGGTTCTATTTACCTTTACTACTGGTTTGCAACAGGAGTGTACATGCTTGCTTCACGCGCTTGTGTGCTTCTGCGCATTTGCAGATCATCAATTATGACGTCCGGGTGGGTGGGTGGCCGAAGCCTCCCGCCGCTTTTACTACCAGTTCTAAAGAACCAAACAGAATAGGGAGCAACCCACCACTGCTCTGGGGACACCTACTATAGACACATTCACATCCACATATTAATGTGAGAAACCCCATTGTTCATTTTAAGTGCACATTTTTATGAAACGGAATAATAATCTATTTGTGGCTATATTTCTCACCTGCATGGAATTTGTCAGTTTTCTGTAACTGTCCTGAGCTGATCATGAGTTAGATGGAAGTTGTCACTGTAAATTAGAAGACATCAACTTGAAAGAAGCTATACTGAGTGAGAGATTGCAAATTGGAATATAATCTATATCTTTTTCTGCACGATTCTGGAAGACAGTTCATGTAGCTGAATGAGAAATGCAAAGATAAGATGGCACTTTCCCGAAAATAACAGCAGCAGTAAAAGTCAGAACAGGAGTAATAGCTGTAGTATCAAACTCTGCCTAGAAAGATGACTGGAGTTACAACATAAAACTTGCCACATGAAATTGCATTAAAGTGAGGCTTTTATATTTTTTTCATTTTTCATGTTGAATATTCTCAAAAATTGGAAAAGGAGACTTTCTTTCTTCCAATTGCCAATTATATGTGAACAAAGAAGGCATATTATTCCATACACTATCATCTTTGGCATTGCCTTCAGTTTGACTTTCTTTCAAGGAGATGCATTGAAAAAAAATGGGAGGGATTATAATTTTCTAGGAGTTAAAAAAACCCCTACTATGTCAGCTTTGTATTTAAAAGGGTAATGTTTGTTGCCATGCCTATTTCTGCATAGTTGGCAGCAAAATTATGGTATTTGGCATGAATATGTTTTAAGTCTGATGTTTCTTCCAGTGGAGGAATGGATGTGAGAAGAGGGTAGAGCAAGAAAAGATGCTGGAAGAAGAAACAGTGAGAACTGAAGTAATATAATTCTTAATAAAACATATTACTGTGGGCTCTGACATTTATATTTATTCCTTTGCCATATGTATGGATCAATAGATGTGCTATCTTCAAGAATTTGAATAACAGCAATTCAAATGTTCTGGCATATATTTTACAATCATAATTAAGGTATTGTTGTTTTAACCATTCAGTCATGTCTGACTTGGCGATGCTATCCTGTCAAGCACAACTTCTTTCAATTATTGTATGTTCAACTTTGCCTTAGATTTGATGCTATCAAGCTAGCATGTTCTTTGCTTGCTCCTTCTTATTCTCTGAACCATTCCAAGCAGCATTGCCTTCTCCAATGAATGTGCGTGCATGGCATGGCCAAAGTAAATCAGATGTAGTCTTATGATTTTAGCTTCTAGTGATATGTCTAAATTAAAGGAATACTTTTACTTTTATGCAATCCATACATGAAGCAGCTTCACACCTCAAGATCAGGCCATTTTTATTCAAATCTACTACATCCTACTTTTTTCTCTTAGTTTCACAGCTCATCAATGATTCATTTCTTCATGCTTTAAAATCTTTTTTAAAAAATATTTCAAGTTGCCAACTATGAAAAAAAAATGATGAAATGATTAATAAATGGACCGTTAAACAAAAAAACAGCCCAGCAGAAAAGGAGATACTGTAGTTCAATTAAGGAAAAATAGAAATTAAAAAGAGACATTCCTGCTAGGTTTCACATCAGAGACACATGGAGGTCAAAGCAGGGAGGATGTTTTTGTTTCAGTAACATAGCCAATCAAAAAGCAGAGCTGACTTTGAAGAAAGTAAATGCAGCAGGTAAACTGAATAAGTAAGTAAACTGACTAGAAAGGGGGCATGCATAAGCGCACAAGTATGCCCACCGTCCCTGTCCTACTGTTCCCATTTATTTGTATTCATTTCCTTCGTTCATGTCCATGTTCATATTTATACCTGCTATCTTGTACATGTTTGACAAGCTAATAAATAAAATAAAATAGAACAGGAACACCTTACTTTGAAAACGATGCAGGAAAACGCACTCAGAGGTCATATATGGGTGGGAGGCGAGTACAGGGTGATAATATCCATGCCAATGATTCTAAGGATTGTCCTCTGCTACAGAATTAGGAATCTTTTTATTCAGCACCAGAGCAAAGTCACTGATACTGTCCAACATTACCAGAAAACTTCCATTCATTCATTCAGTCCACATGTATCAATGAAGCACTCCTTGTAATTAGTCAAGAGGCAAGAGGCATGAGAAACTTTTCTGGAGCACTCTCTGAGGTAATATTTGAATGGAATGAATGGAA
>WNWU01000053.1:238765-253713 GCA_012654045.1 Ptyas mucosa
AGGGAGGGAGGGAGGGAGGGAGGGAGGGAGGGAGGGAGGGAGGAAGGAAGGAAGGAAGGAAGGAAGGAAGGAAGGAAGGAAGGAAGGAAGGAAGGAATAGACTGACTGATAGATAGACAGATCAGTAGAATTAAGCTGGTGTATTCTTCCTAGGCAGAACTTTCTGAAACATGAAAAATCTTCTTTCCAATATATTCTCTCTTGTTATGCTCTCAGATTCTCTTACACTCAGATTTGGTACAGTCAATCAGAAGAGATGATCAATGGTATATTATAAGCAAAAATCAGGAATCTAGTAGCACCTTTTTAGACAAACATATTTTATTAAAAGATACAAGCTTTTGTGAACTACAGCTCACATAAAATGCAGACTGATGTGGCATAAAAGCTGAGAGGAAGCAAGGAGGAAAGAAAGGAAGACATGGTGATAATGTAAATGCAGGTTTTATGAAAGACAAATTACAAGTATCTTGATAATTAAAAGCTCTAATGTGTTAAAAATAAATTGTATTTCTTGAGAAAAATCTGTCTTCTATAAGAGCAGAACAGATATGACTTGACTCTTACAAAAATGTTTCATCCTGGACAGCTTATGTAGTCCTTCAAACAACCTACTCTGAAGTTCTGTAAAAATTTATAGGTCATAACTAATATCCTCCACTGTATCTAGAAGCAAATTGATAATGTCATGATCTGGAGGAGACTTCAGTAGTATTTGACATCTGGCACCTTTCTGCTGAAATTGATCTTAAAGAATATGCTGGAGAAGTTCTCAGAAAAAGAATGTTCAATTATTGGCTCAGACTGACACCTTCCTTTCACATAATAAGTTTCTCTGTGTATGAGGATGATAGCAATTAAATTAAACAACTACATATTGAAGCTTTAACCCAAGGATAACTTAGAGTTACAGAGAAAAAAACAGACTGATAATCACAACATACTTGAAAGATGTCCTGAACAGAAAGAAAAATATTTTTTTAAAAAAACTAATATGGTGAAAAAAACATATTTCAAAAGAGAGAAACATTTTCAGTTTTTCCTCTTTGCCTATCTGTAACTCAAAAGTTGATTAAGATGGGTCCAAGTAAAGAGTGATGAAATGACTTTGTGAGGAACCATACAGGAAAGCTATTAACTGTTCATTAGTTTTATTTCTTTTCTTTTAAGTTTTATTATCTTTCTATTTAATTTATAGATTGGCTATGTTTTATTTCTGATTTTGGAATCCAGGAATTAAAATGAAAGAAAATATTTGAAGGACATTAATATATCAAATTTAGAGCAATCCTGGGGGCAGTTTTTTATTCTGACTGAAAGATTTGCCATCCAAAATAAGTTGAAATCTAGATCTCTAAAGTTTTAGGAGGCAGATCTAACTTGGATGAAGCTGGCCCAGAAGAGTAGCCATTGAGAGTCTTGTAATAAGACCTTTCTGTAGGTCTACCAGCACAGCCACCAGCTCACTTCAGGAATAGCCCAAACTAGATGTAAGTAAGGCAAGAATAATCAGAACCAATCAGATAACTCTGGTAACAGGCTCAGTTGATGTATTAATTTTAGTTATGCAAACACACCCCTGGCTATTGCAACACCAGATTGAATAACTCTAAACTTGTGGGCTCTGATGAACTATATCTAATTGCCAGATGAGAATCCAATAGGAGAATCCAATAGGATTCTCATCTGGAACTGAGGAACTGAAACATCTTCATTTTATGCCCAGTTACCTCCTTCTTGACTGGTCCATAATGCTCTTATTTCTCCCTCTGATATCTGTACTTCTGGGACAAATTTGATGGATCCTGGTTTTCTATACATACCAAGAAATGGAGGAAGAAGACAAAGATCAATACTACCTGTTGAATTAAAGCATGTCATGAAGCCACTTATAGCACAGAAATTCTCTCAGAAGGAAAGCTTGATGTATTAACCAAAATTCTCTAGCAGATGCTCTAAACCAGTAGGCCAACCATTTGTCAGTGAGATTATAATTCCAAAGGCCCATATTCCATGAACTGAATTTCTGTCCAGACTCTTAGAATCCAAACTGTGCAAAGAAATTGGGGAAAGGGGTTGCCTGCACAGAAAATATTGTGCATTTAATAATTACTGTGCAACATCTTGTATCTCAAAAGTTTTGAAGATAAATCTATAGTTCTCTCATATTATCTTTTCCTTCCATATCAGTATTCATTAGCGCAAGTAAAGTTGCCAAGAGGAAACAGTAATTGGCCAATTTTCATCACAGAACAGATGTTCTAAGGGCTCAATCTCCTGCTGAAGAGGTTAGATTTTCAGAAGGACAGCTGCTGCATTTCAGCTGTTGCCTAATAGTTATGACTAGGGAAAATAACTTTTGCAAAGTTTTGCAGTTTATGCTTTCAGGGCAATCAGAATTACTTTAGCAAGTTTTGTGATGCTTTACCTTTACTCAAAGAACATTTAGGATCATCTGTTCAAGTCAGGGATTAACCTTCCAGAGGAGGGGGGAGGGGAAAGGACAATTCCCAAGATATGAGTAAGGCAAAATTCCTGTGTTGAAAATTCAAGAGAGGTGGAACAGATGCTAGAATAGAGGAACTAAAGAAGGGTGGAAATTCACAGTCCAAACTAGAGTGTGCAAAGGAAACCTTGCAACCCAAGATTTATTTATTTGTACCTTAAATATCTATCTTGCATTTTAGTACTCATCTGTGCCATAGTCTAATATATACACACACACTGATTATCATACACAATCCTGTTTTAAAATATCGTCTGTGTGTGTGTGTGTATGTGTACAAGTTCGAATCCAAGCAAAGGTATGGCTAGCTGATGAGAGCTAAATAGTTTGAAATAGATCTATACTAGTCTCCCTTTATTTCTTTTTCAGAGAAATATAAATTTGGTATACACACATAATAATAATAATAATAATAATAATAATAATAATAATAATAATAATAACTACTACTACTACTACTACTACTACTACTACTACTACTTTATTGTCATTGTACGCATATACACAGTATACCCAGGGGTCAGTTCTACTTACCTTTACTACCAGTTTGCAAAGGAATACACACACACACACACACACACACACACACATATATAGACACACACACACACACATATATATCCCATTCACTAAGGCTATAGAAATTGAATAAGCAAACAAACCATTATAAAAATGAAGCTACATTTAAAAAAAAAAGTCTGCATAAATTAATCACATAATTGTTTGGCAGCCAAAGCAAAATGAGCAATCGGATAAAAAGATTTGGGTTCATCATGCAAAAGAAGAATTTAGAAATAAGGAAGAAGTCTCCAGGAAGGAGAATGGGTTCACAAACACACATAAAAATGTTTTTCAGAAAACTGGGAAATATTCATATATCATAAATAGGACGTGCAGTTTTGATATGCTTCCATTAAGGGTAAAGATTATGTATACTCCAGCACAAGATTTTTCAGGGTGTTTGCTGTAAGAGATAAACAGGTCTAACCTATTGGAAACCGTCGTAGTGAATTAGAACATATTTTAGTTTGGATGTTTACAGTCCTCTGTGTGAGTCCCTCAAACAGTCTGGACCAATGTAATTCTAGTACTAGCAGATGGCCTATTAGGACTTAAGCCAGAACCCATAGATTCTCCAGAGGGTTGGCGGTTCCTGCTGGCTCCCTTTGGCAGAAATCTGGCTACTGTTACAAGGACTTGTTGGAACTCTTAAGTGGAACTGTTAGTTCTGCCAGCATAATTATGCCAATCCTGTTCCTAAAACACATGAGTTTAAGTGAAGGACAGCATATCTGATATAGCAAGGCTGGTGTATGTTACCATTGAACTCTGCTCAGAGTTGCCATTTCTTCTCTCCCACATGCCAAATGACTGTTTCCATAGCTATAGAAGACACTCAGGAGTTGATAAACAATCTGGTAAGTTGGTGTTGAGCAGGGTTTCTGGCCCTGCTTATTAGACAACAATATTTTCTATTGTTTTTAGTATATCAGTAAAGTCGATACTTTCAAACTTTTAGGGAAGATTTCTACAGCATTTTTCCTATTTAGATATTTTATAACAATCAAATTCTACATCCATCTACTCAAGGCCAATTGATTCTAATAGGATCTAATAAACAACTCTGCGAGTAGTGTATATTATCTTGAATCTTTCAAATATCTATTTCATATTTGTATATTCTATCTATACTTTTCAGCATAGGAATTTTTCCTGTTGATTAAAATGCTGAGCACTTTTGCTGACTGGTGACACAGAGGAAGCAAAACCATGGGCACATTTTTAGTGGCAGGCTGCCAAAATCCAGAGTCACTATCGTTCTTTTAAAATTGGGTCCAGTGCAAAGAGTATACATCCTTACAAAGTCATTTCTAAGAACTAAGGGGTGACACATTTTGAAAAGTATGGAAATGGAATTAGTCTTAAATATTGGGAATAGCATGAGGTAAGACCCTTAATGAGTGTTCCCCAATTTGGTGACTTCCTAAACAATGAGGAATTTCTGAACTATAGTTCTCAATATCCGAAAAGTACCAGGCTGAAGAAAGCTGTCCTCGTTTATCTAGAGAAAACAAAGCAGAACACAAGAATGTGAGGGAGACATCAAAGAATTGTGTCACTAGACCAGGGATGAGCAACCATGGCCCCTTTACAGCCTGTGGACTTCAACTCCCAGAATTCCTGAGCCAGCATGGAGTTGAAGTCCACAGCTTGTAAAGGGGCCATAGTTGCCCATCCCTGCACTAGCCCCTCCCAGAAAAGTTTGCATTACTCCACAGATGCCTGAAATTTCCTACCTCTCTCGATTTCCCTATTGATTAAAATGCTGAGCACTTTTGCTGACTGGTGCCACAGAGGGAGCAAAACCATGGATACATTTTTAATGGCTGGCTGCCAAAACCCAAAATCCAAAGAACTATAGTGTAAAAAAAAAAAATCCAAAATGCCTTTGTCAAAAAGGCACAAGGAAATGTTCCCTTTGGCGATCCTATGAAGAACAGCACCCAGCTCCTGCATTTCACACACTCTTGTAACAGTAGGGTTCCATCTCAGCCAAGCTAAAGTCCTTTCAAAAATTCCCCAGAGGTGAATGGCTACACTTCAGAGAGGTAGAGTAGCTGTCAGATAGGTCTGAATTTCTCTTTTGTTGAATGGCAGCTGTCTAAAATAATAATGAGACCTCTGCCTTGCAAAGGCAACCAGCTGACTTTGACTTCCAACCCCCAGGGCTCCCCACCCTTACTTTTATCTCCTGCTTTTGTGTTCTTTTGTAAAAACAAACACAAAAAAACCAGAGTTGCAATGAAATTATATGTTGTTGTTTCAATAAAATCTGATTAATGCTCAGGGATGGGGTTAATCTGCCCAGTGATGTTTGTCATACTTGGTTATCCCTTTCTATTTTGTGGGCTATTGGGCACTGCTTTTCAAGTGCATTAAGCAACATATTCACCAAGGAAACCTTGCTAGGAACCAATGAAACAAATGATGGGGGGAAAGCAAATCTTGCTAGTGGCATTTCTGCCTGTTATACAGCAAGTAAAGTTACAGGAACTTTATTAAAGGAAGGAAAAGGGGATCATATACTTTAAGACTTATTATTCATAAAACAATGCAGCAAATGAAAAGATTCTTTTGCTGCTTGGGATCATTTTGCAGCATTCTCCTTCTCTATCCCTTTGCCTCCAAATGACTTTTGTTTTAATTTCTCAAGAACAACTTACACTGTGCTCCTTCTCATATATTCATGATGTAGGTTCCTTCCTTATTTGTTTTTTCAAATTCAGATCTCATTCTGACTTTTAGTATTCAATCAAGTTGTTAGAAGTGGCAGAAGTTTCTCTGGTCCTCAAAAGAAATTGAGTCCAGGTAGGCTAAAACCCATTGTTGATCTTGGCTAATCATGAAAACCTGAGCAGGATAAGATGTAGTTGCTTCATAGATAGGAGGAAACCCAAAGCTAGAGGCTAGACCACGGGTGTCAAATTTGCAGTGTCACATTGCTGTCACATGATTTTTTGTGACGTTTTTCCCCTTCACAGAGCTGGGGTGGGTGTGACCTGCACGTTATGCATCTGGCTTGCAGGCTGCCAGTTTGACACCTCTGGGCTAGAGTAAAACAAGGAAACAAACACAAAAGCCTAGACTTAGTCAATCACAATCCCCAGTTGTTGTGTTTTGGCCAAGAAAAATAATGCTTCTAGAGACCGCATATTGAAAATTTATTTCAGGAAATTTATTCTGAAGTGCAAATAATGATGTCAGATCTTGCATCATTTCTCAGTTATAAATACAGTCAATATTTCAGTATTTTCAATACCTGCATTTAATTTCTTCCATTTCATAACAGCTGCAATAACATACATACCCAGAAATGGGCTTCAGCTGGGTTCAGTTGTTAAGATTCTATGCAGTTCGGCAAACCGGCAAATCCCACCACTGGCTCACCCCATCCACCCCTCCCCACCCTGCCCCACCCTGTCCCACCCTATCTCACTTCTCCCGTCTTGGCTGGTGTATAGAGTCATGCCTGGGCCCAGCTAATCTCTGGCTTGAGTCATGCTTACTCACCCAGACCACACAGCCCAGGTGATCTCTGCACCTTGCCTGTTCTGCTCACCATGGATGCTCGTGAAAGTAAGTGCTTGGCCAAAGAGCCGCCTTGGGGTGGACACAGTGAGACTTGGCTGCCTTTTAGGCCTGTCTCTCACCATCCTTCCATCGATATGCTACCCATTTGCTGTTCACCTCGGGTCAGGGGATGCACCAGTCCCTGGCTCTGGCCTTCCCTGTGGCCTCCATGCACATGCCGGGCTACCGCTATGAGAACAGTGCAAGCCACATGAGCTAGAAGGTAAGGCTGATGGCTGGGAAGGAAGATCTGCTCTGGGCTTGCTGTGCTCAGACAAAGGACTGTCTCAGTAAGGGGACACACACACCGAGGCTCAGCCGCCTTTCTGGCCCAGCTTCGGCTTCTGTGGGGCCTTCTGGGTGGGAGGCCTGAGAGAAAATACCTCCCGCAAGGTTGCCTGCTGGCCCATCTGCCAGCTGGGTTGTCCTGTAAGTGCCATGTCCCCTTATTGCAGGCTGGATGTGGGACCCAAGGTGGAGTGGAGGTTGAGCAGGTGGCAGCCCAGAGCAAGGCCCAAAAGGCAGCCAAGCCTCACCATTTCCCCCCACCAAGAAGCCTGCAGCCGCTACCTCTTTGCTGAGGCAAGAAGCATTCATCCGCTGCTCTTTGTTGGCATGAGAAGCCTGCAGCTGCTGGTCTTTTTCAGTGTGAGAAGCCTGCAGTGCCGCTGCAGGCTTGGTTCCAGCCAGCAAAGAGGTGACTGCTGCACCTTCGTGCCAGCAAAGAGCGGCAGATGCAGGCTTCTTGCACCAAAAAGAACCAGTGGCTGGAGGCTTCTCACGGCAGCAAAGAGTCAGTGTCTCAGGGCAGCACCAACAGTAGCCACCCGCTGTTTCCTGCTGCAAAAACCTTTTTAAAAACCCTGACTGTCAGGCAATGAGACCCAGCAAGAGGTGAAGCAATGGAGAATCACTATTGCTGTTGCTGCATAAAGGTAAGTCTATGGCTCAGGTGACTGCCCCTTCAGCCCACGTGTGCTGCCCCACCTTGCCATGATTGACATCAAGTTGGCCATGCCCACTCAGTCACATGACACCCCCTTCCCCCCCCCCCAGCCATGCCCACCCAGTCTTTAGGATGAACCGGTTGTTAAATTAGTTGGATCGCAGCACTACACATACCCCAAACCTCTAGCTCCAATAGAATCCAAATTTTTGCACCTCAGGATTGGTTGCACTTCTTGTTCCTATTTGTGTGATTCATTTAGTTTGTTTAAAACTGAAATCTTATTGATCAGTCCTCTGAATCTTAGTGACATATATTTTTATTTATTTATTAAATTTATATGCTGCTCATCTAACTATCAAGGGACTCAGGATGGTTAACATCATCAAAGAAATATATAAAATATATACTGAAGTCTTTAAGCTGGACCTAGATCATCTTTTTGCTTATTAAACTGTAGGCAATCTGAAACAAATGCAACTTACCAGCCATGAACTGAATCCTAACCAGAATTTGATAACTGCACAGGTTTTGTGGCCCTAGGTAGGTAGCAGGGGTATCAGCTATCAGACTATATGTGAACTGCATGCAAACTTTTGAATCACAATTTGAACCAATCTGTTTTAGCAAAAACCTGATATAGAAGCAATAAAATGGATGGTAGCAATATAGTGATACAACAGATGACAGTTGTTAGATAAATATTTCCTGCTGTGCTTCTCTATGTCAGATTGCTGTTAAAAACAAAGATGCTGGGCCGGTAAACAATGAAACACCATTTTAACTGAGATTTCTGCTGTTCAATTCCTAAACACAATTCAGGTATTATGTGAGCATTTCAGATAATCCCTGCCAATGTTGATGTACTGACCTTGGCATATTCTTCTTAATTTCTGTAGGAGAAAAACTATGTTTCATATGTGACAATATGCATAGAAGCCAATGCCCAGTCACAAATACAAATACAAATGCTTCCCTCCAGCTCATGAGACACTGTAGGAAGTGATGTCATAAGAGTGCTGTAGTGAATAAGCCTTAAAATGTTCTACTGACCTTCCTCTGCAGGTTAGCAAACCGTTGAATTTAGTGAATAGCATGTAACCAGTCAGAAGCAAGTCATCATTTAGCCTCTGATCTATGTGTTCACACATAGATCAGCAGTCCAAAGCAACTGTACTTTTTGCTACTTTCAAACAAGATTCATGCAGGCATTAAATACAGCAATTTTTATGATTTCACTGTTACCAATTTCTTCAACTAGGCTACCACAGGAATAAAAACATGATAGCTAAAGAGGTCTGCATGTAAATAATATGAAACCACAGTGCTCCTTGGCATGAAGCATATCATCCCTTTTACTTGGAAAAAAAATACACAACACAAAAGACAAAAATCTTCAAAGGGGAGAGAAGTGAATGTTATTCACTGATGTATATTGTTTTAATTTGGATTTTGAAACAAGAAAA
The DNA here is from genome assembly GCA_012654045.1 of Ptyas mucosa. Taxonomy (NCBI): domain Eukaryota; kingdom Metazoa; phylum Chordata; class Lepidosauria; order Squamata; family Colubridae; genus Ptyas; species Ptyas mucosa. The sequence continues at coordinate 247,815 of WNWU01000053.1, forward strand.
ACTGTAGTGTTCAATTCAGATGCAAGCATTAAGCATGTGCTTCGCAGAAACCACTCAGACACATTAACCTCACTGACTGCCTCTATTTCTGTTTTTGTGTGGGAGGGATGTCAATTATTTTTCTTCCAATCAAGGGAACAAACCTATAACCTTTCCAATTTGCCAGCCCTCATTAAGCATTTGATAAAAACTGGAAGCCACAATTTCACATGGCTCCTTGTTCAAGGGATCATCATCTCAGGATAGACTGAAAAAATAGAGAAACCGGTGCTGTATGCTGCAGTGCAGAAGTTTGTCCAGTGAGACAAGAGGAACAAGGAGGGGCAAGGAAGGATTCACTGCAAGAAAACTCTTGATGAAATAAATGATTGTGAACTTGAATAAAATGAAAATAAAATATAAAATTGGGTACTAAGCAGGGGTGAAATGCTCCTGGTTTGGACCGGAATACCCAATCTGGTAGCAATGGCGGTGGGTGGTTTGGAGAACCGGGAGCAAAAAGTAATAGTGACCAACAAACTTCACGAGTGACATCAGAACCAGAGTAGCAAAGCAGATCATGAACTACCATGCCAATATTATTTCTGTTGCATCTTGGGTGCCAGGAGACAAAACTAATCTATTCTAAGATTTTAATCTCATTCCCAAGGTGGAGTGGTAAACATTCTATTCAATAAAGGTTAGCTTTCAGTTTCTCCATGGTCTCACTGTACAGATTACAAAAAAAGTAGAGTAGTTGAGTAAACCAGCAACATAGCAACATGGAAGTGGCCGATGCAAAAGCAGATTTGCATCCTATTCCTTATGTATATTCACTATTTGCAATGGTAGCCTAGAAGAAGAGCAGCACACAGCCAAGTGCAGGATACTCAGCACATAATTCTTTTTCTTTTCTTTTTTGTATATAATATTTATTAAGAATGTTGATTACAGTAGTAAAATCTAGCACAAAGTAAATGTTTAAAAAATAGAGAGGAGTAAAAGAAAGTGCAAGGAAAAAGAGAGAAAGAAGAACGAAGAAAGAAAGAAAGAAAGAAAGAAAGAAAGAAAGAAAGAAAGAAAGAAAGAGAAAAAAGGAAAAAAAGAATATAATAAAAAGTCACTTTCTATTAAAAAGTTACTAAACTATTTATATTTAGTAACTCTTCACCCTTTCTAAAGTTACAAAAAATATTTCCTTGTCTGATATTCCATCTCATATATATATAAACAAATCTATAAAACATCATATTTTCAGTTCTGGTGTCAGCAGAAAGTCCAAAAAGGGCCAGAAGTAACAACATATTATATTTTAACCAAGATCAGATAAACTATATTCCTTCCTTTTATTTTGAACAGTGATTATAAACTGATTAAAAAGTAAGATTTGTGAACCTGGTGTCCTTTAAAGTCTCTGCTGCAATTGTGAGCAAGAAGGCTAATCCCGTTGTCTCTCAGTATTTAAACCAACAGAAAACTGTTGTCCTGAAGTCTCCATTTGAGGAACACAAATGGAGAATTTCCTATCCTCTTTTTATCTTGGAACCACCTTTGGTTCACCATACCTCTCCTGGTTGAAGTAAGCTTGAAATTCAGCACATAATTTCTCTGCTGTGATATGACTTGGATGTCTCCCAAATGGATTAACACAATACTGTCTGAGAATCACAAACTCTTGGCAGATAATTATGGATATTGTTGCAATGGCAAATGCCTACACAGCTTATGTCTGGGAATGTCAGTTGTGAAGTTATGCTACGTTTTGTTTTGTTTTTCACATAACAAACATACTGGCTGAGAAAATCCAATTGCAGAGCAAACTGCAAAGGGTTTAGTAAGGCCCCTGTTGGCCTTAATGTATGTCATGTGCATCTGATCAGTGGTGGGTTGCCACTGGTTCACCCCAGATTGGGCAAACCAGTAGCAGCGGTGGCGGGAGGCTTTGCCCACCCACCCAGATGTCTCTGCGCATGCGCAGAAGCATCATGCGTGCGTGCGCCCGCCTGCTCACGAGCAAACCGGTAGCGGCCAAAATTGAACCCACTACTGCATCTGATGTAGGAAGAGTCAGACAAAGGCATTTATTTGGTTAAACCTTTAATACAGACTTCTCATTTTGTACTTCGGGGGCTTCTGAACACAAATTACATGCCAACAAATATGGGTTTTGGTTTTTTTTAATGTTGCCATTTGCAGTCTAAAGAGAAAGCAGGGGAAAGTGTGTACATTTAGTATATTAAGAAAAGTGTGCCCTAAAATGTATCTCTTAAGGAAAGCAACATATATCTGGAAAAAAATATTTGCAATTACTTGTTTTTAAAAGGAGTATAGAAAAACACAAATTTAAAAAAAAGCAAAAGTGGAATGACCCTGTGGAATGACCTACCCCCAGAGATACACATGATACCTGACCTCCGGGCTTTCCGACGAGCCCTGAAAACACATTTATTTCATCTAGCCGGCCTGGCTTGACCCTATTGTTCTGGTTTTAAATTATAAATTGGTTTTAACTTGGTTGTTTTAAATTGTGGGCCAAAACTATTTAATTATTTTAAATTGTCTTTTAATTTTGTATGCTCTGTTTCTATTTTGGCTGTTCACCGCCCTGAGTCCAGCTGGAGAAGGGCGGTATACAAATAAAATAAATAAATAAATAAATAAATAAATAAATCACAAATAACAACATCAGTGGCTAGAAATAGGTTATAGCAGAAATCTGGAAAAATTAGAATCTGATCCGAAATCACCTAAATTTTCCCTGGGTCTTATTGGTCAGAAATATGGCAAGCTTGGCCATACATTGTTTTTTGAGCTTTTTTTGAGAAATGATGGGATACTAATAACTAGGAGGGAAATAATTGCCTGACTGTTGTTCTGCCTTCACATTGTTCTATACATCAAGGCAGAAGTGAAACAGTAGCATTGACAATTAAATTATATATAAAATTAATTGCATATGCCTCTAAGACTCACATTTTATCCGGCATACATACACATTTCTAAATTATTTATCTTTTCCTATTGCTACACTATAATTGGAATTGTGTTCAAAATTTGCAAGGGAGGAGAGTTTCACTGAAATGTAAATAAGGAGCCCATGAGAAATGGCTTGATATATTTGGAATATTTGGTTTCAAGTAACTCCTGTACATCGCAATTTGCTTGGAAAAGAGAGACCTTCTCATGGATCTTCAATGTTCCACTGCTCTGCTTACTTAGTTGTACAGTAAAATCCAGGGATGTCAAACTTGATTTCATTTGAGGGCCGCATCAGAGTTGTGTTTGACCTTGGGGGGCCAGAGTGGGTCTGGCCAGCTCAATGTTACTTGTGTCAGGGGTGCCTGTGGTCATACAAATGCTCTGCCAATGAAAATGAGCCCCTGAACTCCGTTTTCAGCTACAACGGCCTCCTGAAACCCTCTGCCAGTGAAAATGGAGCTCAGGAGGGCTGCCCTCCCGAGCTCCATTTTCGCTGGCAGAGGCACTATGGGCTGGTCCTTTGCTGTTTGTAGGACTGCCCCATGGGCCAGATCTAAGCACCCCGTGGGCCAGATCCGGACCCTGGGCCTTGAGTTTGACACCCCTGGTATAATCAGTTTCATAATTAGAATATATATCATTAGACCAAGAATACTATATAATGCATCATGCTTTCAAGATTAAAAACAAACACTTCAGGGTTGCCACATTCTAGTCAAACACTATAAATTTGAAGAATAAACATTGAAGTACAAAACAGTGTTTTATTTTTAAATCAAAGTTGACTATATGATTAATTATTATTATTATTATTATTATTATTATTATTATTATTATTATTATTATTATTTTGTCTTATTTGACTTTTTGACTGGAAGAGTGGCTTGTTAGAACAATAAACTAAACAAATTTCATTTTACATTATACTACTTGTAAAATATATTAAAAAAGCAGGCCTATGAAAAAAGACTGAGAGGAAAAGGGGCACCATGAAAAAATGGAAAATGAAATGGAATAATTATGAAATTATGCTGTTTATTTGTGAATTACCAATTAGGAAACATTAGGTGTTTCTCTTTACCTTCTCTATAAAATGGTTCTATCAGCAAAACCTTCCATCAGACAGGAAAAAAGACAGGAAGTATGAAATATGATATAATGAAACTTTATACAAGAGTTGACAAAGCAGTGGTGAAGCACTACAGTTGTTTATGTCATAATATTTTTGAGTAATTGAAAGATAAGGAGCATTTTCAATAATATGTCAAGGAAATGATGTACGTGTGCTTTAAAACGGTGGCATGTCGCAGTAACCTCTGAAATCACAACTTATCTTTATGTAGCAGAAGAAACAAACTGTCTAATCCATTTCTTTCCAATACACACAAGCCATTTAAGATCATTAAATGCATTATTTAGGTTCTATTGGGAGAAATTAAATGTTGGAACATGAAATGGCTACTTTTGTGTGAAGACAGTGTTTTTTCTGGTCATTTTTAAAATCTGCGCTTAGCATCTGCAGTGAAAACCAGGTTCCCATACAAGTTCAGCTTCTCCTTCTGAAGTATTTGTATATATCTTATTCCCACTGAGCCTCTATAGGCTGCTGTTTTATGAGGAATGCATCCAGTGGCCTTTTTGCAATATATCATAGGTACTTTTCAATTCTTTGGACCTCAGTCTTGTTAAGGAGATGTTTTCCAGGCAAAAATCATATTGTTCACCCCCTTTTGGGGTGGGGTGGGGGCAGGGGTCAAGGCCAAAGTAGAATTCAGAATGTAAGAGCATGTGGAAAAGGAGGAGAAGAATGACCAGATTGGCAGCAAGTTCAGGACAGATAAACAGGAATAACTACACATATGATTACCAACGTTATAATCAAAAGTTGTGATAGTCTTTAGGTATATTATTATGACTGATGTCATAGTCAATCAGATGTTCAGACTGGATATGACATTTTTATTCACCTATTGAGTCCTTCCCAAGAATCCAAAATAGGTAGATGTTGTTTAATCACTTGACAACAATTTTTTCAAAAGTTTGGTGATTATGATAGACCCCTTCAAACAGAACACAAATATAACTTCAGGATGACTGTGTCATGTAAGAATCTTGAAAAATAGGAAATTGGCTTTTAATGGCTGCAATGTATTTAATTGCATAATGTTCCATAATGTTGCTGCATGAGTTCAACAGAGCCAAAAGTCTTTTGCTGTTGATTTGCTTTCTTCTCCAGTTCTCTCTTCTATTTTTTTTTTTTTGTTGTTGTTTCCAGGTATTGCCACATCCATTATCCAAACATCTTTTGACTTTCTTATCAACAATTTTTAAGTCTGGGTTGTTATGTGGCAGGTGCTCAAACTCCCAGACCACTTTAACTTCTTCATTTTCCATAACTTTAAATATTTTGTGGTCCCACCAGCTCTTGCTGGCAGGCAAGTGGTATCTCTCCCAGATATTCCAATGCCCCAGTTATGTTATTTTGTCATGCCATTGTTTGCAGTCAGTCTTTGTAATTTTCTTCTGATTGCTAACCAGGTGGTCCACCGTTTCCTCACATTCTTTGCAGATTGTAGTTGCTGTCTATTGTTGAATTCTCAGTTCTGGCTTTATGTGCATTTGTTCTTAAGCTTACTCTTAGACAAAAATTTCTGTCTCCTTTTTTATTTTTTCTGCTCGTAGCTATTTAATTAGCTATTAGCTAATTTTGTTACTTGTATCCTTACAATTTATATTGATATTGTTTCCTGATTGTTTATTTGTACCCTATGACTAAGTGTTGTACCTTATGATTCTTGATGAATGTATCTTTTCTTTTATGTACACTGAGAGCATATGCACCAAGACAAATTTCTTGTGTGTCCAATCACACTTGGCCAATAAAAAAATTCTATTCTAGTCTAGTCTAGTCTAGTCTAGTCTAGTCTAGTCTAGTCTAGTC
>WNWU01000053.1:253723-283129 GCA_012654045.1 Ptyas mucosa
TCTAGTCTAGTCTAGTCTAGTCTAGTCTAGTCTAGTCTAGTCTAGTCTAGTCTAGTCTAGTCTAGTCTAGTCTAGTCCAGGTCTTGTTGTTATGTGCTTTGCTTGATATATATTTCTTCCAATGTGTTGGCCATGTAATACATTGTCTTGTCATGTCTCTGTTCTAGCCATCATTTGGCATTCTTGTGGGCCAATTGGGTCTCTCCAATATTTGGTAACTTTCCTGTTATACTAGCTTTCATGCATCTTCTTCACTGTCCTTCAGATATCCTTCTAATGCCCTTTTTTCCTCTTCAACTGTTTGGTGTACCTGCCACATTCCATGCCCATCTATTTTCCTTGGTAAGTAGAGTGTCACCATTGCTGCATGGATGAAAAGCATGATTCATTTGTCAATGAAGGTTATAGATTGTAAGCTATCATGATAGTCCAGTGTGGGTTGTATATTTGTTTTGACTTCAACTTCCCAATCTACAGCTGAGGAGGTGTGACTGGCCCAGAGTCATTCAAGCAACTCCCATGACTAAACTCCCATGACTAAGAAAGGATTAAAATATTGGTCTCTCTATTGATCCAGCATCTCACTCATTATACATTGGCTGTTGTGTGTCTGTGTGTGCACATTATTTATCAGTAACTCAGAAAAACTCTACCCAATATAGTAGAATTTTCTCCCTAGCAGGTGTGAATACTGCACAGGTCAGCTTGCCAAAAGGTAGATGTATTAGTAATCACAAAACTACAGAACACTTCTAAAAAACTGTGCACAGATGCTAGTATCTTGTTGCTAATGTAGGTCTACCTTCCTTAGTTGCCTCAAGCTATGATCCATCACAGACATTTCTCCCTCCCCCCTTTCTTTTCTTTCCCCTATATCTATACCCACTACAACAAGAATGTAATCCCAGCAAACAAAATCATTGTTAAGGAGTATTACAGATACAAAATGTCACTAGAAATTTCCTGGGCACTATGACAAAGAGTTTCTAGAAGTTAATAGGCTGAATGAGCTGCATCTTTGGGGTCTTGCTGTGTTAGGCCTGGAGGATAGTCATGATAATAACACATGATCCGGATCAGCTAGTCTAGAAGCTAATACAGTCAGATCTATAAAATTATCAAAATGTGCTGGTTGTGTCTGGCAACTTATTCTCCCAAAAGGAGCAGCTGAGTAAATTGTGCATATTTTTGCACATTTTTGCAGAATTTTGATCAGGTTTAATAATGAGACACACCGTAAGATTGCTGCAAGTTGCAATACTATGCTATGCTACATAATGTGTATATTATGATAGAGAAGCTCCATGCAGTTTATGTTAAATAATACTGAATTCTTTCATTCAATGTATGACCCATCCATAGTCTGCTAGCATGCTATTCATACCCTAAAATATCCACAGTAATACGAATAATATCTCAATAAAGAAATTCTCCAAAGGAAAAAAAATCAAAACCAACCATACAAAAAACTCAAAAGGGAAATGCTCAATTTAAAAGGCTCTCTAGAAGGATTTTGTCTTCAGAAATGTCTGGAATGAATATCCAGAGAAGCTGCATTGATCTCTATGATGAGGTTGTCCTATAGAGCAGCTGTTTCAATAGAAAAACAATGCCTTGACCCTCTCACTTCAGGAAAAAGGAATATATCAAAGTTGCCCCAAGGAAAAGTCTATTGATTTAGTCTATTCTAGCTGCAAAATGTGGTTCTTCTGATACCTAGGGATCAGACCATATAGTTGCTATTATCAGAAAGAGTAGAAACACAAAACAATATGTGAATATGCATATTGGCAGTGTATAAGGATTACATAATTACTTGAGAATCAACAATTCATTCAGATGTTGGATAATGATTTGCTCATAGATGTTCCAGATTTCTTCTCCACCAAACCAAAATCCAGGCAGATTTCTTTCTTCTTTTTCTTTTAGTTGGGGTAGCATCTAATTCTGCTTCTTAAATCTTTACATCCCTTATGTCCACATGTATTATTTTCACATTGTCCCACGTCTCCACCTTTCTTGGTATATAGCAAAGCAATTCCTGTTTTCATGAATGATTGTTTCCTATTAAACTCAGGTCAGAAAGTTGTGGTTACTAGACTGAGAACAAACCATTTGGGTCTGAAACTGGTATAAATTCCTGGTAATTCCAGTTTGGATCCATTGGGAAACTATGATTAATTAGCCCAGGAAATTTTCAGTTTCAGTTTCAATGCATGTATGAGGAAAGTAGAATGCTTTGTACATCTCAGTTTAATAAGATTTGTCCTTCTAAACTAGTCCAGAAATAATTTGCTTTTGTGGCGTGGGAGATAAAATGGATGGGATGAATGAAAAAGCTCTCTTAGTAATAGCATGCCAGTTTCAGGATCTTCTTTTTAAAGACCTTGAATGCACTAACATTTGTTTAAAAGTCCAATTTTTAAAAGGGTTTAAAACCCATTTTTATAGCATCCGTTACTCTATTAATGAAAATATTTTGTATAATCTATAGTGTGCATCCATAGAGAGCATGGCAAACAATGCTGAAGTGTGGTGTGGAAGACAAAGGAAGACTCAGAAAAGTGACTTCTCCACCCAAGACCCAAAATAGAAATGAGAGACCCAAATGACAACATTTACATGCACGAAACAAGATGAGAATGAGATGATCAATCCTTCATTGTTCATGAAGCAGTGGTGGGTTGCTCCCAGTTCTGTCCGGTTCTTGCGAACCGGTAGTAAAAACACCAGGAAGCTCCGCCCACCCACCTGGACATCATAATGGATGATCTGCGCATGTGCAGAACCTTCTGCGCATGTGCAGAGCGTGCGTGCATGCGCACAAAGCAAGCAAGCAAACGTGCTCCCTTTGCGAACCGGTAGTAAAGGTAAGTAGAACTCACCCCTGTCATGAAGCCTTGGTTCCTGGGGAACAATTGGTAGTAGACCCTGAGAGAGGTCCCCCCCCCCAATAGGTGTTTGGCTGAGCAAATCCAGGAGAAAGTCGAGTTGTGTTGAAGGCACCACAATAAATCCAGCCCATTCCTTTCTTTTCACTCTCTCTTGATAAGTCCAGAAATGGGGTAAGGAGATAAAGTTAATGGGAGAGGAAGTAGGAGACCTAGAGATGGATAACCTCTAGGAGGGAGACTTTGGAAGAAACCTTTTAGAAAGCACCCCACCTGGCAGGGAGGAGGGCTCAAGTGCAGAGTTAGCCTGAAGTCACTGCACAACCATAAAAGGGCCAGGACTAACCCACCCCTCGAGTTCCTTGGAGTGTTATCTAAGAGAAGATTGACAGTCTGTGGAGATACCTGTATTATAGGCAGAACATAATAAAGTAGTTAGCTTCAACTCTGCATGAGAGGGTCTGGTTATTTTCACTTGACAAATCTTGACACAGACTGAACAGATGGATTGTGTAATATATATTCATTGTAAATACTTGTTGTACATAATCTCACTATAAATAGTAAATATATATATATATATATATATATAACGTTTTCACTGTTTTCAATATCACATGTCACCCTTCCAAATCACCTCCAGTTTAAAAAGAACCAGAAACCCCATAAAACCCCATTTTTATATGAAAAGAAAGATGCTTTTTCTTTTGCAATGATTCTCTGCCTGCCACTTTGCTATTTTTATAAACAAACCTAGGTTCATTTTTATTCCCATTGCCTGATTTTATTTTTGCCCAGGTGTCAACAGCTTGGTGACATCCTATCTGCCAGATGAAAGCAGACACTGGGTACTTCTCGTGCACCATTTGCAACAATAGAATTCATTTGGCCTTTAAAGATGCAAAGTGTGACAACCAAGCATCAAACTACTTGAAGACTTTGGATGCTTAAATTAAAATTTAGAAAACTGTTGCTTAGACTCTTCACGGTAGCCTTTTAAAGAATTTGTTGAAGCAGCTGTGATGGATTTAAATGTCATGTTTTGAAGAAGAAAATACTAAATTAAATGAACAAAATACACACATAGACATCTGAAGAAGTAGAACCAAGGAAATTATTGCCAAAGACTGTATACTTGATAGACTTCTGCAATACCAAATACTCAGTTTCTAGTCAAACACTAACATTTGGACAGGTAACAAAAAATGAAGCAAAATACTGCAATAGGGCAAATGCTCTTCATATTTCAAGTATCGTATATATTCAAATATAAGCCGAGTTTTTCAGCACATTTTTCAGGCTGAAAAAAGCCCCCCTTGGCTTATAATGGAGTGACAAAAAAATGCCTTTTTTCCTGCAACCGTTTTGGCTCCTGGGGTTGCAGACAGGCTTGCTAAAGCCAAAATGGAGCATGGGGGGGAGGAGGTGCGGCGTCCCTCCCCCGCACCCCTTTTTGGCTCCTAGGTGGTGCAAACAGAGCGCAGCTCTCACCATCCGGAATGAATGGTGCTGTTGTGGCGGAGGGGAGGGGGCAGCAGAAGCGGGAAGAAGCGGCATTTGCGATGGCTGGAAGCTGCGGGAGCGAAGCACTACTTTCATTAGCACAGCAACAGTATTCCGCCTCGGTATATTTGTGCCAGCCAGTGGCGAAAGGGAGCCCTCCTCTCCTGCCACTTGCGACTTGGAGTGGTAAATGGTGACTGGTCCAGGGAGCAGCTGGATTTTGCTCCCCATTGCGGATGCCAGCTTCCGCAAAGCAAAATCCAGCTTCTTCTCTCTGCTATAAGTGCAGCATCAGGATTTCGCCTTGGTATATTTGCGACACAAGGCAGCCCTCGTTTCCTGCTGCTTGGGACTCAGAGCGATAAATGGTGACTGGTCTGGGGAGCAGCCAGATTTTGCTCTCCATTGCGAATGCCATGCGAATGCCCCTGCAAGCTCTCATCTCTTGAGGAGCGCTCCCTGAAGTGGTGTGGGAAACTTTGGTTGAGCTCCTCGAGAGATGAGAGTTTGCAGGGGGCCGGTAGATAGAAACAGTTAAAAATAAATTAAAAATTATTTTTAACATATACAGGAAGTCCTTGATTAATAATCACAGTTCACTCCAGAAGATGAGTCACCACATAGCTGGACTCAAATTTTACAACCATTTTTTTTTACTATGACTGTTAAGCAAATCATGTGGCCATAAGGCCAAGTCCAGCTAATCCAATGAGTGTTTTTTGTCAGAAAATAGAAATGTGTGTGATCATGCGATGCTTGAATCAGTTGTAAATGTGAGCTGGTTGCCGAGTGCCCAAAATGTGATCACGGGAGTGGCCTGGCAGTTATATATTTAATGATGGGTTTTAACTCTCTTTGAATTTATCATACATTTCAACAACCAGCTCTAAGTTGAAGACTTTTAAATTCTTGGGAGTGCTTATTAATTAAGATCTCACCTGGAAAAACAACACGTGCCTGGTGGTTAGTAAGACTCAACAGAACTTAATTTCCTTAGAGTCCTGTGGAAAAGTCAGGTGGAACAATGGCTGATGATTTCTTTCCATCAGTCCACAATAGAAAGTGTTGTTGTGGCCCGTACGTGGCCTGTGCAGCTAGTAGCTGATTCAGACAGTGAGGAGGCTGGTGTGGTGCTGCACCAGCAGCCTGTGCAGCTGGCACTCGAGTCGGACAATGAGGAGGCTGGAGAAGATGTGGTGCCAGAGGCGGGGATTCATCCAGGGCCTTCAGAACCTCCAGAAGCTCCCTTAAGTGAAGAGGACAAAGAGGAGGAGCCTCTTTTCAATGCATGGGCGCGCAGAGGTGCCAAAAGGCAGGAGTGGCTCCTCAGGAGGAGGTCTCCTCGAGAGTAAGGCCACTCCCTTAGCCTATTTAAGGAGGAACACCAACTGAAGCAATTTGCAGGGAACCACTTAGTTCACATACCTTCGTGTCTTGTCTTGCTTATCTTATCAGCTTTCTGCAAATTGCTTCTGGGCATTCTGCCAACCATAGTAAGTTTTCAGTTATTATTCTTTGAATTCTTGGTGGCTGTTAATGCAATTAATTAACAGCCATTGTTGTAAAAGACTGGTTTATTCAGTAAACTAAAGTTTGAACAGATTTTGTATGTGCTACGTTCTTTGGAGTCCATAGCTGGGGCAGAACAAGTGTCCTCACATACTGTATAATGGTACACTGGTTTAACAGTTGCAGACAGGAAGGCACTACAGAGAGTGATCAATTCAGCACAAGAAACCATTAGTTGCCCTCTAACATCACTGGATGACATTGCCAGGTCTCGCTGTTACAGCAGAGTAAGGAAGATACTTAGGGATGATTCACACCCTGACCAGTGTCTCTTTTCACTTTCACCATCGGGCAGAAGACATCAAAGTATAGCCAGCCAGCCAAACAGGTTTAAAAACAGCTTCTACCCATGGGCTGTCAGACTCCTAAACACAATCACAATCACTCCATATACATATGGAAACCTATGGCTAGTTTTTTTTCTTTCCCCAATTACTTGTATAAGGATTATTTTCTATACTATTCATGTTGTCTTGTATTTTTTGTTATGAATTACAGTAGTAGATGTTGAATCAATTTCATTGTATACATGATGTGCAATGACAATAAAGGCTATTTTTTAATTATTATTATTAAATATGAAACTCAGTCAACTGAACGTTCAAAAATGCATCACAAATACCATTGACTTGTGGTAATGGTTGATACGCGTTGCTGCCAGCGTCCTAGCTATCAACCAAATACCGTCTTAAGATGTATGATGTTCCAAGTAGCACAGTTTTTTGCAGTTCTGCTGGTGTTATTGCAGGAAGCTGCAATTTGCTGATGTATGTTATAAAATTCTTGGACATGGTACCAAGTGCCCTGATGACAATGGGTATCACTGTTACATGTTTCATCCATAGCCGTGTAGTTTCGATGGCCAGGTCGCAATGTTTCATGATTTTTTCCAGTTCTTTTTCTTTGACTCTGGCATCTCCTGGTACCGCGATGTCAATAAATTGTATGTTTCGGTTTTTGACAACTGTGATGTCTGGCGTGTTGTGTTCCAAGTGACGATCCGTCTGTTTTTGAAAGTCCCACATGATCTTCACCTTCTCATTTTCTATAACTTTTTCCACTTTATGTTCCCATGACTTTTTGGATATAGGAAAGTTGTATTTTTTACATAATGACCAATGGATTAATTTAGCAACTCAATCATGTCTAGCTTTGTAATCAGTTTGTGCCATTTTGCTGCATTTGCATATTAAATGTGAAACAGTTTCAACTTTGTTGTTGCAAAGTCAACAGTTTGGATTGTCAGTGGATTTTTGTATCTTCGCTTTCATGGCATTTGTTTTTTAGTGCTTGTTCTTGAGCAGCGAGTATTAAACCTTCCATTTCTTTCTTGATGGTTCCCTTCTTAAGCCATGCCCATGTAAAGTTGTCATCACATTTTCCTTCAATGTTTTTCAAGTGCTGTCCATGCAAAGCTTTGGTTTTTCATCTCTTTAATGTGTTTAAGCTGTTTTTCCTTATATTCTGTCTTTGTTTCTGCTGTTTTTATAATGTTCTCTGTTTTCACAGCCTGCAGCAATTTTTCTGTACTTTGGTTCACATAATCATTCAAACTTCATTTTTCTTCTTCTACACTTTGATGGGTTTGCAATAGTCTTCTGCCTCCTATTTTTCTTGGCAGATACAACCTGTCGATGTCACTTTGTAGATGTAAAGCATGGTACATATTCAAAAGTTTGCATGTTTTCTGGTCCAGGTTTTCCAGTTCAGCCAAAGTTCAGTTGATGATTCCTGCTGAGTAGCGTATCACTGGAATTGCCCATGTATTAATGGCTTTAATTATGTTTCCAGCATTCAGCTTTGATTTTAATATTTTGCAGACCCTCCTGGTGTATTCCTTTTGTGCTGACTCTTTGACTTTTCCATTCAAGATGTTATTGGTTTCCAATACGCCTAGGTATTTGTAACCATCATCCTTTGCTAATGCTTTTACTATGTTTCCATTTCCCAGTTCTATTCCTTCTATTTTTTTCCATTTTTACTTGCTTCATGGATAATATAGCACATTTTTCAGGTCCAAAGTTCATTTTGATGTCACTGCTGAACAATGAACTGTGTTGAGTATTGATTAAAGTTCAGTGGGGCTTTTTGCATACATTTTTAAGTCATCCATGTATAGTAGATGGTTTATCTTGCCATGTTGGCTTGAGATTTGGTATCCCAGTTTTGTGTTTCATAGGATTATTATCAGTGGAATTAATGCGATGTTGAACAGTAGTGGTGAAAGTGAGTCCCCCTGGAATATTCCTCGTCTGATGTTGACTTCACCAATGGTCTCCACATTTGCTGTTAGAACTTTTTTCCATTTCTGCATATTTGCTTTCAAAAATGTACAAATATTTTTGCTGATTCCAAAGTTTTCCAGACAGGTTTTAATCCAGCTGTGGGGTAATGAGTCAAATGCCTTCTTGTAATCAATCCATGCCATATTTAAATTTGTTTTTCTTCATTTTGCATTTTTTAATACCATTTTGTCAATGAGTAGCTGATCTTTTGTTCCTCTTGATTTTTTATTATTTCCTTTTTGTTCTACTGGATACAAACTGTTTTCCATCAGATGATTGAATACTGAATTTGCCAGTATTCTTGTAAAAAGTTTGAATGTTGTTGGCAGATGAGTAATTGGGCGATAGTTGCTTGGCTCTGTGCCCTTTTCTGGATCTTTCATTATCAAGTATGTTCGACCAGCTGTTAACCATTCTTTGTTTGCTGCATTTTGAAGCATTTAATCAAATTGAGTGGCTATGCATTGATGGAGGCTAGTCAAGGTGTTTTAGCCAGTATCCATGCAGTTCGTCCAGGTCAGGTGCACTCCAGTTCTTGACCTTCTTTGCTTGTTTTGCAACCATGTCAGTTGTTATTACAATATTTTCCATTTTGTTTCGTGTTGTTTGTTGTTGAATATCTTTGATCCAGGAGACAGTTTTGTTGTGTTCCACTGGGTTTTCCCACAGTTCTTTCCAAAAGTTCAAAGTTTTTTCTTTACATGGGTGAACATTAGTTTGTACTTGATTTTCATCAAGGGACTGGTAGAAGAGGTGTTGGTTTCTTTTGAACTGGACATTTTCACGATATTGTCTACTTTGTCCTTCATATCTTTCAATTTTCTTTGCTGTTGCTATTACACGCTGTTTTAGTTCTTCTATGATTTCCATTATTGTTTTTTCCTCCAGGTTGTATTTATTGTGTAAACTATTTTTCAGCATTTTGTTATTTAGTTTTCCTTCTTTCAAGTACTTCAGATTGCTGACATCCCCTCAAAGGTTTTTTATTTTATTTTCAAGTCGAATTTTCCACTTTGGGTTTCTTTTTTGGCATTTTATAACCCAGTTCTGCAGTTATAATGGTGGTTGTGCTATACATTAGTTGGTTGGTTTCATATGGTGTGCAGGATGGGATGGATGTTAAAATGCTGTTTACAGCAGTTAGTAGATCTTTCACTCATTTGCTATGCACTTCACGAATGGTAGGTAGTCTTTTTCTTTTTATGTTTTCTTTGATGTGGTTCTCAATCTTTTCTTTTAGCATTTTTGCTAGATCACTTAGCTCTATACTTTCGAGTTATTGCACATTATTATTATTATTATTATTATTATTATTATTATTATTATTATTTAGTAGTAGTAGTAGTACCACTTTTTAACTGTGTCCATCACATGGTAGGAGACACTACAAACAAGAGGATCCTATTTTGATATGATTGGTAAGTGGTCTTTAATTTACAAGCCAAACTGTAAAACACACACAGTACCTACTATTTGGTTGGAACAGTTACTTTCCTTGGTGTGGAACCTTAGTGAGGATGAGAGGGAAGGGTTCCTTCTGGTCTGCTCCTGGACTATAAATTAGGTACCTCTTTGGCCCTTTTCTCTACCAGAAGTTTTAAAGTTTTAAAGTGGAGAGTCCATAGTAGACAGGTATGAAAGGTTCATTGTCTGACAACTTAAAACTTTGGGTGCAGCTGCTAGTCAGCAGTAGTAATATTGGAGTGGGTGGATCTTGCTGTAAGACAATTTCCTAAGAATCTTTTTTGGCATAGCAAAGCTTTATTGGCAGTCATTCAATCATGGAAAAATGCAGGGTTTTTTTCACAATTTTGATAAACAATGAGGCATCATTTAAGCAAGAATGGTTCCTATACATATAACACAACATGCAGCATGGCGAATACAATCAATCATCTACAGTTTGGCTTCTAAGGACTCCTAAATGTCCACAAATTTTATGCATTAGTAGATGAACAAAAAGCAGGAAGTCGCTTCAAGCTAGATGGAGGGAAGATCAAAAAAGTGGTGTTATGCAAAATGAGGAAAACTTGGTAAAATAGATTAGAGATCAAAATCAAATGCATATTAAAAGGTTGTACAATGCATTATTAGAAATAAATTCAGAAACGGAACTGGTTAAGGATTGTATGATAAAATGGGCAAAAATTTTCAGGAACCAGTGATGATAGAAACTTGGGAAAAGATCTGGGTTAGAAATGTTAAATTTACGCAAGCACAAAATTTAAGAGAAAATTTCTATAAAATGTTTTATAGATGGCATTTAGACCCTAAAAAATTATCATGTATGTATCCAAATGTGCAAGCTAAATGTTGGAGTTGTGATTGTGATGATGCAACTTATTATCATATATGGTGGACTTGTAAGAAGATCAAAGCACTTTGGATAAAAATTTGGTGGGTGATGCAGAATATTTTGAAAAGAAGGTTGAAATTTACCCCGCAACTGTTTTTATTGGGTATAACAATGGATTGTACATCATCGGAGATGAAATTGATTTTAAACTTAATATCGGCAGCTAGGTGGTTGGTTGCGCAACATTGGTAGAAGGACTCTTTGCCTACTATTGAAGATTGGATACTGAAAGAAACGAATTTGGTGGAAATGATGAAAATTTCAGTGTATTTGAAGGACTATACGCAAGAGAGATATATATTGGAATGGAGAAGATGGATTGATTATATTCAGAACAAGTATCAGACAAGAAAATACCAAATAGGTTATGAATGAATGCTAATAGTAGATGTATTATGTTACTTATAGCAGAGTTAAGGTCCTGGGGGGGATTTTTTAGTTTAAAGATAGTTAGGTTAATTTAGCTTATGATTGTTAATTGAAATACCCTGTATTTTGCTCTGGGAAGTCTGGGGGGGAGGGGGGAAGGGCTGTTGGGGGGTTGGGGGGAAAAGGGTGGGGGGAATACTGGGGGGGGGATTTTGTTGTGTAAAACTTTTTAATAAAAAAAGCAGGAAGTCAAAAATTAATAATATTGTGTTTTAGTAACTCTTTTTTGTTATCTTTTTCCTTTTTTGTTTTTAGTATTTTAATTTTGTTAAAACTGCTTAGACCATATATTTTTCCTTTTAGTCATATACATACACACATGTACACATATATAGTATCTAAATAACAGGATATCTGTTCAGACATATTTATTCCATCAAGCAGGCCTAGCCTAAATAGTTTTTTAATGGGATTTTAACTTTTATAAGATTTGGGGTTTTAAATTGGGAGGCCGACTGATTTAATATATTTTTAATTATCTTAACTTTTGTATTAGTATGTATTTTTAATTTTGGCTGTTCACCGCCCTGAGTCCCTCTGGGGAGAAGGGTGGTATATAAATTAAATTAATTAATTAATTAATTAATTAATATCAAGAATTTAATTATAGTATGTGCATATCATTGTATTGAAATAACATGATGCATCAAGATTTATAATAAAACAATAAAAAAGAAAAAATAAGGCCCTGAGCCAATGCTTTAACAATGCTAAATGTGGTGGGATCCTTATTCCCATACAGAGAACTACCAAGAAAAAGAAAGAAAGAAAGAAAGAAAGAAAGAAAGAAAGAAAGAAAGAAAGAAAGAAAGAAAGAAATAATTAGAAAAGCAAAAATAAATGAGAAAGTGACTTACAAACACATGATTAGATAAAAAAACAAATATCATTAGTTTACTTCTGTATTTTAAAATGTGTTGCATTAATTTAAAACTTAAGAACATTATTAAAATTAGGTAAATATGTAATGATTAACAATTAATAGCCAGCATAATATGAGTGATTAATCAAAACAATCAATTATAATACTATATTTGTTTAATCTAAAATGCTATTTTATTGATATATCAAATAAAACATTTAGATATTAAAATCTCACATTAAACAAACCTAAACTCTGCATATGGTAGGAGTCCATATGCAGTATATAATAGTATCCAATTTGAGTTGTTTTTCAAATATTATGACATTGATGCACACTCCCATAACATGCCATAATTTGCCATTCTTCTGTAGAAAGAGTTGTATGTGAGACATATAAAGTGTTTGACAGCTGTTATCATATTCAAAGCCAATTTATTATACTTTGCAAGAACATGAGACTGATAAACATGTTTATCAGAAAAGCAATATTTATATTTTTTTTAATGTGGAAACAGCTCTGTATCCAGAATGTTCATGAACTTTATCAACTGTAAATTAACATTTCCAAAATTCTTCTGAATTCTCTCAAAGTTAATGCATATGATTTATCACTGAGATTTACAGCGCATTTAGCTTTTCTTAGCATTTACACAGGCTTTTCATCCTGGACAGGATTATCCAATTTTGCTTCAGTCTGCCTTTGGGAAACTATAGGAAAAAGGAAACTAGGGTGGCTATTAAAAGTTTTCAAAACAAATTCTAATAATTTATTTGAATCCTCATACCTTCTCAATTTGATGCTACCAAAATTTTTCACCCAATAATCAAACTATTGTTTCCTGCTTCTTTCATGGTAACTTATTTTATCGTGACCACTTTTCTTTTCCTACATGTTTGATTGTATTTAAGATTTTAATTACATTAACAAAAACGAATACAAACTTAACTCAGAAAGGGAAAGGAAAGTAAAAAGAAAAAAAATTCAAAGAAAAAGTTTTTAAAGTTTTAAAAAGAAGGAAAGGGAAAGGGAAATTTAAAAAGGGTATAAAAAGGTGATTTGCACTTTTCATTGCAATTATAAACAGGTTTGATAGCTCTTCACATGCTGTTGTAAGTTTACAAGCAAATATCTCTTCTTCCCATAACCCATCTAGCATTGATGATATTACATAGTCTGGGTAATGAAAAGTCTTCAAGAAAACAAGTAAGCTCGGAGAGCACCAAGGATCTCTCAGATTCTAAATACTGCAGGAAAGAAAAGAATGCAGAATGAAACTACCGTTTTTGAGAACATCTCTTACTTTAAGTCATTCAATTGTTGCTACATTATTTTTATATATCATCTATTTGTTTGATTATATCCCTGCCTTTCTTTTTAGATGATCATTCAAGACATCTAACAAAATGCACACATACTCACACACAAGAATAATAAAAGTAAAACTAAAATTGTTTTTTTAAAAAATATCTGGTGAAAAATCTTTACAGATTTTCGAAACAGCTGAAGACCAAACAGTAAGTTCACAAAAATGCATCCTATAGGTCTCTCCCCTAGAGAGAGAGAGGTATAGTTCTCAGGTCCAATAAGTCTGATAGTGGAAGCAATTTTAGAAGTTTGTTAATGGAGGGATGGTCCATAATAGTAGCAATCAATATCTGCACCGTAAATTATGTAAACAAAGAAGTGGAATTGAACATCTTTCAGTAGGAACATCATGTACTTTGAATGGGTTAGCGCCCTGATTCATTTTGCATCAGTTACAACTTCCAGCCATTTTCCTCCTATTAAGCTTAATGAAGAGCACCTTGCAATAATCAAGACAGGATGTAATCAAGTATAATCTAAAACTAGTAATCCAAAACATCCTGCTGGAAAATGCTGCTATTCATTCCTTTTCATTCCGGTTGAAAAACTCTAATGGTTGAATTTTTCATGAAAATTGATAATGCAACAGTTCTTAGTATCACATGTGAAAATCTTTAGGGCTTAGGCTAAGCCATAGAGTTCATCAGGAGGCAACAATAAAGACATACATATTTATTTCCAACACAATGCTTCTGGATTCCCGAATTGGTTGATTGTTATGTTTATATCCCACTTTTCTTCAGAAGTTCAAGGCAGAATACATAGTGTTGCCACCTCCTATTTTTCTCCACAATAGTCATTCTGGGAATGGCCCATCCCATCATCCAGTGAGCTTGCATGGTTGAGAATGGACTTGAATCTTGATTTCCCTAGTTTATGCCAGTACCTTAACCCCATGCCCGAGGGTGGGCTGCTGAGGGTTCACAGGGGTATAGGAGAACCTCTAACTAAGATTTTGTGAAGTTTGGAGAACCCCCAAATCCCACTCCTGGCTGGCCCCACCCACCGCACCCCGCCCCTCCCAGGAGTCCCCACATGGCCCATTTTGGATACAAGTAAGTGCAGGGTGCGTGTGGAGGCTCAGGGAGGGTGAAAAATGGGCCTACTGGAAGTTCAGGAAGCCTGGAAACAGGCCTGTTTCTGGCCTCCAGAGGGCCTCCAGACCCTGGGGAGGCCGCTTTCACCCTCCCGGAGGCTCAAGAAAAGCCTCCCGAGCCCCGGGAGGGCAAAAACACAGCCCAATGTGGTGCAGAAGGCTGACTAGGCCACGCCCACCATGGCCACACCCACCCAACAACCGGGCAAAGAATCTCTTGCTAAAATTTTGGAAGCCCACCCCTGCCCATGCCATACTTGTGCACTTGCCATTTGAGGCAAATGCTTTGCTTTACATTATATGATTTGCATAACTTATCCTGGTGATACCTTTTGACTGGATTTACATTCCTAAGGGATAGCAGGAAAGCCTTCTCATTTACAAAAAAAAAGATCTTTATCAAATGGTTACCCTTTTGCCAAAGGCTGGCACTTTAAATAGCAGTGCTTCTGAATTGTTTTATTTCTAGGCTTTTACGGGGGTTTTTTTTCTAATTTGATGTGCACTTGGGGTGGAAGAAGGCAGTGTATCGTAAGCCTTATGAGGCATACCATTGTTTTGTAAAATGTGCTATAAACCCACTCGCATATTTTAACATGATGAACTCACAGTTCATGGCAATCCTAGTTTCAGACTAGCGTGAAATGAAATTGTGTAGCTACAGAGCTTCAGATGAGCTTGGAACATTAGCATTCAACTTCTGTGCATGGTAAAAAAAACTTCCCTAGCACACCTTGTCTTGTACTTCCTCTGGATCCGGTGTAGTGTATTATATGTAATTAAAAGGATATTATTTATTTGCACTACATGGCTGATTTTTCAATTCCACGGTTGGTCTCCTAACCATTTATGTTTGTTTTATTCAATGATGGTTGACACCATTTCAGGTATTTTACATACTTATTTGCTTCTTCCCACCAACAATTTCATAAGGGTCTTGATTTGCTGTATTTTATTCAGTTTGCAGATAGGTAGATAGCTCCAGAATGGGGCTATCAATGGCTGAATCAGATTTAAGGGCACAACATTCATAAAAGAATATTATTAATATTCAGGGACTCTACTCAAGAGTCTGTTCTTTGAATGTCTACAACCAGATAACTGTTCTGCCCCAGCTACGGAACCCAAGAAATGTAGCACACACAAAAGTCCGAACAACTCCATTTACTACAAACACAATCTTTTTCAAATGCAGGCTATTACTAAAAATGTCCTTAACAGCCTGCCAGAAATTCCAAAGATTAGATAAAGGCTTACAAGAGTTGGCAATTAGCCCAGAAACCAGGTTTGCAAGGAAAATTCACTCTCAAATGCTCAACGAACGACCGGATGAACACACGTTGTTTCCTGCAATGTTTGCCAGCTGTGTGCAAACTTAAATAGGCTAAGGGAGTGGCCAATTAGCCCCAAGCCTTACTCTCAAGGAGACCTCCTTCTGAGTAACCACTCCTGCCTTTTGGCAGCTCTGCGTGCTCGTGCATTGAGAGGAGGCTCCTCCACTTCACTCTCTTCACTTGAAGGAGCCTCTGGAGGATCTGAAGGCCCTGGCTGAATCTCTGCCTCTGGCACCACATCTTCTTCAGCCTCCTCACTGTCCGACTTGAGCGCCAGCTGCACAGGCTGCTGGCGCGACACCACACCAGCCTCCTCATCGTCAGGATCAGCCACAATCCGTGCAGGCCACTGGCAGGCCACAACAATAACTTAAACTGGTGTCAGCCATCCCAACTTGGTCAGTTAGAAAGAAAGACTCTTGGATTTAATGATACTATACTTTACTAAAGCCAAATGGTTACAGTGTAGCAAAGCTCAATCTAAACTTCCATGCCCAAATCATCTGGTTAACTTATCCTTTTTCTCCACCTTCTCCTCCCCTCTCCAGTTATCTCCAACTGTCCAATTACATTCAAATGAATGTTTTGGTAACTATCCCTGGCTTGGTGGACTTGGTGGTGCTACATTCCATTCCATGACCTTTGGACAGGCAGCAGTTCTCACGGGATGGCACAAAAAGCAGTTTTGATTCCCCTTATCCCAGCCCCTTTCACCTTCTCACAGCTCTCTGCCCCTATTGCTTATGGCAGACTGGCATCTGGTGAAGCACGGCTGGTGCAGCAGGATGGCAGTCCTGACAACTGGTTTCTTATCCCAATGTGAATTCCCAAAATCCCAGATTTACAATTCTAATTCTAAAAAAAAATCCCCAAGTTGGGTTAGACTATTATTTGTTAACATCAATAGACTGTGAGCACAGTATTAAGGAAATATTTCCACGTGCAGGAAACCCGACCTTAGTCATCATTTTCCCAAAAGAAAGTTTCCTCAGAAATTATTTTTCAACTGTTAGAGAATCTATCTCTCCCCACAAAGGTTTTGATGAGATATTCCTCTTGTCCTAACATAGTTGCTACAAAAAGTAACTGACTTTAAATAAAGGCTAGATTATTGGTTGTTATCAAGGTTTTATTTCCAGAATGTCTTTTTTTCCCCACGAGAGAACTAACTACTATACGAAGGAATGAATGAATGAATGTATGAATGCTATTGGAAGAGAAGCGAAAACAGCACTGGGCTGCTAATGATTGCTGCTAATGACTGTGACATGGATGGAGAGAGACAGAGATGAAACATGAAGGCCTATTCATTATTACATGGTGTTTTATTAGAATATGCAGATGTCCTGTCTCTTTTCTTTCGAATTCACACACTATTGAAGAAGCATATACTGAATATTCAAATAGCTAATGCAATCTGAGAAAGTCAAGTACTGAAAATTCAAAGTCATAATAATTAGGCAGGACTGGTCCCTTTTCAAAGAATAGGGTTCTTTTTCCATTTTGCATAATTTTGCATACTCAGAAAAGGAATAGTGTGGTGATTGTATACTAAATGTATCTATGCATGAGGTTTTTAATATCCAGGATCCAAGTTTGAATCCATCTTCTCCTGCACCTTAATTGTTCTGATATGCAACATAGTACATACACAAATACAAAAACCCCAGCCAACTCTATTCCCTTCCTTATGGTTCAATCTGCTGTTCATTTTTTTTTATTTTGAATATTGCCTGTTCTATTTAAATACAATAATGTTTTCAAACAAAAGAGAACATGGTAGAAAATTCTGAAAGTAAATCAGAAGTAAGTCAGAAAAGTACTCGGCATGGCTAGTCTAGTGAAGAGAAGGACCAGGGGAGAGATGATAGAAGTGTTCCAATATTTGAGGGGCTGCCACAGAGAGGAGGGGGGTCAAGCTATTTTCCAAAGCACCCAAAGGCCAGACAAGGAATAATGCATGGAAACTGATCAAGGAGAGATTCAACCTAGAAATAAGAAGAAAATTTCTGACAGTGAGAACAATCAACCAATGGAACAGCTTGCCTTCAGAAGTTGTGGGAGCTTCATCACTGGAAGTTTTCAAGAAGAGATTGGTCTGCCATTTGTCAGAAATGGTGTAGGGTCTCCTGCTTGCACCAGGGGTTTGACTGGATGACCCATAAGTCCCTTCCAACTCTGTTAATCTGTTAAATTGCCATTTATTAACAATATGTGCTTATGTTCACAGCATTTAACATTTTCAAAAGATGCAATTATTAAAGAGAAATATGTTATGCTTGTATGAATATTTCTAAATCATTGTAAGGTTTCAAGTTCATCCATCTCTTTACAAACCCGGTGTGATGTAGTGCTTATGCTTTTGGACTAGGGCCAGAGTGATGTCCATTTCAGTCATGGAAACTCATTTTGTTGCTTTGGGCTAGCCACACACTCTCTCAGTCCAACTGTCTTGCAAGGTTGTTATTATGGGGCTAAAATGAAGAGAATTCTCCTGATAAGTTGCTTCTAACTCTTGGATGAGATGCTAGGTAGGAATCATAATATCATCATCAGAGGTGGGATCTTCCCTTCCTTACCGGTTCGCAAATGTGAGTGCACGCATGCGCACACTCACTTTGCTTGCATGTGCCACCTCTGTGCATGTGCACGGCCTTCTGCACATGCACAGTAGTTGTGCATTATGTCCGAGCGGGTGGGCAGAGCCTCTTGCAGTTGCCGCTACCGGTTCGTGTGAACCGGACAGAACCGGCTAAATCCGACCACTGATTATCATCACCACCACCACCACCATCACCACCATTAAATCCCAAGTTTTTGGGGAGGACTCTATAGATGAATAAAATGCCAAATCCAATTTAAACATCTGGCTGACTGGGACATAATGTCATGTCATGTCAGGTAATGTATGCAAAAGAACTTGTTTCAGTTAAACTAGATGGAGATTCTGAAAATGCAAAGCATTATAAACATTCATTTTTCAGGCATACCTTTCATTCCTGTACGTACTATGGAGGATCTTAGTCATACCTATGTAGTCTCAAAACAACTGTCTCTCTGCTGCTACATTATTTCAAGTAACTTTCTTTCTTCTTCTTTTTTCCAATTTACATAACAATAAACATTTTTTAACAGTACTGTGTCATGTGTCTCTTACAGGTATTTACACTTATTCCTATACATTTTTGTTTCTCTGTTCTAACCAGTTATATCACTTATCCCACACCTCATAAAATTCTGCTTCTTCCTTGCCTTTCGTTTCTAATGTGAGCCGATGCATCTCAGCACATTCTAGTATCTTGTATATAATCATCTCATTGGCTGGGATATTTTCTAGTTTCCAACATTGAGCATAGACAATTCTCGCTGCAGTTACTATGAGTAAAATAATATATTGGAGTTGCTTCTTGATCTTTCGGTTAATCATTCCTAATAAAAATTACTGATTTCTCTCCAGCTTCTGCTATCTACCGCCCGTCGTCTAGCCTTGCTCTCACCTTGCTCACTCTGCCATGTTTTGTCTTCGCTGCACCACCTCCACTTTCTCTTTCCTTCTTTTACTTGCACTCTTTCGTCTTTTGGATTTCGGGTTTCACCTTCCAATCCTCTCCCAACCACTTTCCTCACCGTGTGTTCTCTTCTCCTCCTGAAAATCTTGCCACAAAGTTCTTTGTCTCCCTCCTCTTGATCTTTTAGTTATTTTAAATTGCTAACTCACAGCTCTTTCTGCTGGGTCGCTGCTTGTTTCCACAACTGGAGCTTCCTTCTCTCACCAAAAATCATGGACTTACTCTTTCTTTAGGCTCTTCTCTTCTATTACGGTTTTGGGATACTTTTACTCACTTCAAATGACACAATCTGTTAAAAAGATCTTTGCTTCCTCATCATCTGTGACTTGTCTTTCTCATCTTCTAAGTTATAAGGAGCTTTCTTCCTGCTGTTCTCTGGGCTCATCAAACAGCACTCCATCTGTAATAAAAGGTGAGGAACAGGAAAGATGCTCATTTGAATTCTTCCGGAAATTCTTAGCTCCAACCCTCACATTTTATTCAGCAGAAGCAAATACATTTTGTTCCCTGGAACAATGTAATTCTTTCCAAGCAAACAGAAACATCAGTCAGTCACTCAACCATGAAGGGGCAGAATGCATAAACAACACTTTCATAAAGCCAGCTTTTCTTTTGCTTAATTCCTTTTTGTGTGCATTTCTTAACTGAAAGAATGGAAAAGTGCTTAATTTTTATTTACTAGCAATGGAATAATTTTCTTAAAACATAGCCATTATTGGCATCCGTTCCTCTCTCACCACCTCCCAAAAAAACCCCTCCAAATATTTTCAAATATGTTAATAGGACTGAATTCTCACACTGGCACCGAATATTCTTGCAAACTTTGCTTTCCTTACTAAACAAACCCCTGTAAATTCACCAAACCTAAACTGTCCATTTAACAGATGATTTTCTGCCAATTAACCCAGAGTCAGAATATTTTTTTTTCCTACTTAACATATAAAGCTATATAGTTTGATTGGTTCAGTGAGGAGTATCAACATGTTTCCTCTGAACACACCTGGAAGTACTTACAGTGACCTGCCCTAAAAATCATAATTGATAAATTTGTCAGCTTGGAAAAAAATGAAAATGACAATGGTCTGGAGGCAGCAACAGATGAATGTAGAAATATAAATGGAAAAAAGAACATGTTTCCCATAAGGCAAGAATAAGGTGACTACAAACATAAAGATAAGTCATTTGTATGTGGAAAGCTTCCCTTGGCCTGCTGCTGAATTTAATCCTACTCCAGAATGTGCCATTTCTGTTGATAAATTGGCCAGAGAAGGCACTGTGTTCAGCAAGCTTAATAAAACACAATCCTACTTTAAGAGATTTTTAAATCCTAGAAAGCAGGGCTTTAAATGTATTGCTTACCATCTTTTTTCAGCAACTTGAACTGTATTAACCCAGCATTTTTAGCTTAAAGCTCAACATGGATTTTTATTAGAAAATAAATATAAAAAATCTTAAAGTATCCTATATTTTTAATGATGCATTAGATTATGAAAGTTTTGTGATATTTTGGATTTTTTTCCTATTCACCTATTCCTATTTCCTATTCCTAGAACAATTTTTATGTTTTAAAGAATTTGAGGGGCAGCCCAAAATATCTATACTACTCTGAGTCACTATTTGAATTCTGTTGGCTTATCCTAGAAATTATGTATAGGAATCTGTACAGGTGATGCTCTTACAAAAGATGGGCCAACAAAGGATCTGGGTTGCTAATGAAAATATAAATAGTAATATTATAGCAATACATTACTTTCTGTATTATATGGCAATGTTTGCAAAACCAAATAGCCATAAGGCAATAGTTGTATCAGATAAAGTCATGAAAAGTGTGAACAGTGCATTAAAAATATTCCTTTAATCAAACCTGTTTATCAAACTTTGTGAAAAAATCAGAACAAAATATGTTATGTTTCTCTCAGAGGTCAATGGCCTCTGAGAGAAACAGTAGTGTCATGAACTATAAACTGAAGAAATAGATGCTTATTTTCTTCTCGACCAACAAGAACAAATTTGTGGCCTACAGAACTTGAATTGCAAAGTTATTGTACAGAATCACAGAAGTGACTGTGGAGACAACATTTATTCAGTACTATTTGATCACTTTAGGCTCTCAGAAAAGGAGCAAGTAGTAAATATGTACAAACATTGCAATTTGAAATTAAAACAGATGGAAATAGCTTTTGAGGAATTCTGGATCCAGGTGAGGAAGGAATACCCTCAGATTGCTACAGCAACATCAAACAACCTCTTGTAAACAGCCTCCAACTTGCAAAATTTTATCTGAGTGATTTGGGATGTTCTGAGCTCACAAACATTAAAACTGCAAAAAGGAGCCGAAATAGTTGGGA
The DNA here is from genome assembly GCA_012654045.1 of Ptyas mucosa. NCBI lineage: Eukaryota > Metazoa > Chordata > Lepidosauria > Squamata > Colubridae > Ptyas > Ptyas mucosa. The sequence continues at coordinate 275,334 of WNWU01000053.1, forward strand.
ATGTGCATTTGTACTCCTCAGCCTAATATCAAAAGGCTGTGTAAATCTCCTCAAGTTCAAGTATCTTACAAGCTCAAGTATCTTATAAGCCAACAATAAGAAATTAAACCTCAATACACTTCTCTTTAATTATTTTATAATAATGTAACACTGAAAATATATTGGACACACACACACATCTAGATATATATATATAAGGATGTGTGTATCTATGTATCTATGTTTGTTCAAGCATAACTCTGGAATGCCTCGAGCAATTTCAACCAAACTTGGCACTCAGATGACTTACTCTCTGGAAAAAAATACTGTGGTGGTAAGACACCTCTAACACCCCTCAGTGTGTGTGTGTGTGTGTGTGTGTGTGTGTGTGTGTGTGTGTCTTCCAGCATAACTCTGTAACACCTGGAGCTATTTCAACCAAACTTGGTACACAGATGACTTACTCTAACCTCCCACAGCCCATTTTGGCTCACAGGAGGCTGCAGGGAGGCTTACTAGGCCCAAAATGGGCCCCAGGGGGGCCAAATGGTGCTTCTGGAAATGAGAGCATTAATTAGGAAGACTTTCCAGATGCTCCCTATTCTTCTCTCCTAGATCTTGGAGAATGCAAACTCTTGACAATGCAGGAGTCTAATTATAGAAAATGCTATAAATAGAGATTATGCAGGATTAAGACTCCTGCAGTGTGTTAGGCAAGTAAGAATATCTAAGCTCAGAGGAGAGTATTATGGCATTTAAGTCTTCCTGCTTTGCTAGCATTTATCAGCTAATGCTGAGCTAGTTGTAATCATGTCTGATCATGTCAAAGTTCCATCCATCAGTCCTTAAGCTATTAGAAAAAAATATTGTAGAAGATGTCATAGAGATACCAGAGGATTTTCCAAAAAAGAAAGACTTTTGGAGCCAACCACCAGGTTGGAATGAAGAGCTGGGCAAATAGACCAGCTCTTCAATAATTCCTTTCTGGACAAGGAGAGGACATACCCAAAAGTGCTTCAGACAGATGCTCCTTACGAGAACACTGCAAGATAGCAGGCAGGAAGTTTAGACTTCAGGAAGATTGGGGAATAACCATGTTGCTCAAACTGTGATAGGCACCTTTGAAATGATTTCAAGTTAGCATATAGCTAGTCGTTCTGTCCCCTCCCTGCTTCAGGAGCCCAGACAAGCACACACACAAACAGAAGTGTACGAAAGTCGTTTATTCACCATTCATAAACAACAAGCTGGCAGCGAGCCCGGGAGAGATAAAGACAGCTGTTATTTGAGTTGCCATGGCCAGTCCCTGATAAGGCTCTCCGGCATGTCCAAAAACAAACAGTCTTAAGGTTAGCAAACACTTATCTGATGCAGTACTTCAGGAAACAAGCAGCCAAATTAATAATTTGTTCGTCACAAAAGCCAACAAGGTAAGGTCAGCTCCTTTTATACCTTGTGGGGTGTTGGCTTTGTGACTCATCACCTCGTGCTCGGCCCCACCCACTCCTTTGCTGAGCCCATCTCTCTGATCGTCGCCACCTTGGATTAATCCACTCCCTCTCCTCATTAACGTCTGACTCAGAGGAGCTTTCCTCCTCAGGGCTTTCAGCTGGGGCCTGGGGTGGTGCCAAACCAGACGGGCCAGGAGAGGGGGGCCTTGCCTCCTCCTCCTCTTCACTTTCGGAGGATTCTTCCTCCGAAGGTCCGGGCTCGGGAGCCGAAGACACAACACTAGTCCTTGATTTACAACAGTTCATTTAGTGACCATTCAAAGTTATAACAACACTGGAAAAAAAAGTGACTTATGCTCATTTTTCACACTTATGACCATTGTAGCATTTCCATGGTTATGTGATCAAAATTCAAATGCTTGGCAACTGGCTCACACTGATGATGGTTACAATGTCATAAATCATCTTTTGTGATCTTCTGACAAGCAAAATCAATGGAAAAACCAGATTCCCTTAACAAGTGGAGTGATTCACTTAACAACTCTGGCAAAAAAAAGGTCGTAAATTGGATAAAAACTCACTTAACAACAGAAAAATCAGCTGTGATCATAAGTCGAAGATTACCTGTATTTCTTTTTCTAATCGCTTTCAGAAAATCCCCATTAACTGCTTTTCATCTATTAGGAATCATTGGATGAACAGGTTTTATAGCACTAGATGGGTTTCCTTCAATTCTTAGTGAAAGACGTTTTAACTACAAATTTAGGAACTTTTTTTTTAATGAACAGCAAAAGGATGATTAGAGCTTTGATTTTAGAAAGTTTCGAATGGACTAAGAGTCCAGATAAATGTGAAATAAGAATTTCACATGGAATTAGTTATGAAGAATTAATTATAAAAATGATTTTGTTTATAGTTATAAAAATATTTTATTACCAGGACATGTTTGTGTCACAATTAGAAGGGCATGAAAATTCTGTGACCCTGGATCACTTTTGGGATTTTTCTGTGTCACTGCCTTCAACCTGACTAACTGGACCCATTGACAATCCTGGCAATTGAGTTCTTGCTGAACGTGTTCTTTTTCTTTCATATGAATAGAGATTTTCAACCACTGAGATGAGGTGGAACATATTGCAATGATCTATTTCAGGGGTGTCAAACTCACGTTGTCATGGCCAGTGGTGGGATTCAAATAATTTAACAACCGGTTCTCTGCCCTAATGACTGGCTGGGTGGGTGTGGCCATGGTGATCATGGCCAGGGAGTGTGACAGGCAGCACTCGGCTTCCCTGCACTTACCCAAAAATGGGGAGCATGGGGACTCCTGGAAGGGGTGGGGAGGAAAGCCAGAAATTTAACTACCGGTTCATCCGAACTGACCCAAACTGGCTGAATCCCACCATTGGTCATAGCAGCATAACATTACATACTGGGACTTCCCCCCTCCCCTTTGCTAAACTGGATGTGGCCAGTGTATGGCACATCCGGCCCATGGACCGAGAGTTTGACAGCCTTGATCTATTTGATCTCAAGACATGTTTTCTTCCTTCCTTTCCTACTACAGCAGCTTTTTTCCCCCTAGTTCAGGGGTCAGCAACCTGCGGCTCTGGAGCCACATGTGACTCTTTGGGCCCTCTGCTGTGGCTCCCTGTCACCCTGTCGTGGCAGAGGGATGAAAAAGTCATCGTCCTGTCCCGGCAGTGGCATGGTCAGGACCTTAGTGCAGGAGCAAAGAGCCCCTGCACTTGCCTTTGCACAGCAACAGCATTCCGCCTAGTACATTTGCTGTTGCTGCCAGCAAAGACTGTTGGGAGAGAATGGCAGGGGTGGATCTTGCGGGCTGGGGGCCATTCCCCAAGCCTGGCCTTCCTCCTCCCTTTTTGGCGGGGCCAAGAGAAGAAGGGGGTGGTATGGCGAAGTGCTCCCCTCCCCTGCTGAACACTGAGCACAACAGCCCAGCGGGAGGGGGGAGATGGCCCAGCAGAAGTGCCCCCATTGATGAGTTGGATGGCGGAGAGGCGTAGCTCAGCTCTCGCAATGGGATGCTGTTTGCTGCCTTTGAAATGTGCCGCTTTCTTTTCCTTGCCTTCCCCAGGCTGGGGACAGGGAGTAGGAGCAGAGATGTCAGGGCTGCTCCCCTCCATCTCAGCAAGCCATGCCTGGAGGAGCACGGAGAGTTTCAGGCAAGTGCTGGAGAGCATTGCCCCAATACACATTTCCAGCATGCACTCCTCTGTCCCAAAGTAGGATTAAGTGGGTGGAAGGGAGCAGGGGGAAGGGTAGGAGGGAAAGAGAAACCAGCTTTGGTAGAGAGCATGGGGAAGACCCAATACCCCCTCCATGGCCTGCCCGCTGGTCTTGCAGCGCCTTGCACAGCACAGTGAAAGTGCACTTCACAATGAGGGAGACTATCTGTTTTTCTTTCTTTCTTTTGGAAATCCGGGCTGGCAGAGGAATGAGTGGTGGAGGCTTCCCTCCCCTCCTCCCCCTCCTCCTCTCATGTGTACACTCCTGGCCCCACCACAGCCAGTCAGGAGATCACAAGAGAAGGATTTTACAGTATCCTTCCCCTGCCATGCCCACCAAGCCATGTCCACCAAGCCATGCCATGCCATGCCATGCCATGCCACGCCCACAAAGCCACGCCCACAGAACCAGTAGTAAAAAGTTTTGAATCCCACCACTGGATGGACCTGGAAAAAAAAATCTCACTGTGCATCTCAATAAAAGAAGCAGCTTGGAGCTGGCTCAGAAAGTAATGATTGGTTACTTCATTCTAAGCCCCACAAACTTCCTCCTTTTTGGTCATGTGACCCAGAGCAGAATATCTGTGCATTCTGCTCTGACTTCCCATATATGCCCGAAAACATGAACAGACACAGCATATGGAGAAAGCAGAAGCAAACAGAAAGATACCTATAGCACATGTTACTTCATTACATGGAAGAAAACAGATATTCTTTCATATGGTTACTGCTGGTAAACTAGCTGGAAAAAGATATAGAAGCTATAGAATGCTGTACAGGTAGTTCTTGGCTTACAACCACAACTGAGGCCAAAATTCTGTTACTAAGTGAGACAGTTGTTAAGTGAGTTTTGCTCCATGTTATGACATTTCTTGCCCCAGTTGTTAAGTGAATCAATGAGTTGTTAAGTTAGTAACACGGTTGTTAAATGAATCTGGCATTCCCATTGACTCTGTTGTCAAGTATCTGAATTTTGATCATGTGTCCATGGGGATGCTAAAACGTAAATGTGAAAAATGGACATAAGTCACTTTTTTCAGTGCCATTGTAACTTCAGTCATTAAATTAACTGTTGTAAATCAAGGATTACTTCCACCCATACCCAACTTTGACTACTCAGCCCTGTTAAGAGATGCTAAACAGAACCATGGGATGGTTAATTGCTCATGAATACAGTCTAAATCAAAGAGTATGTTTGGTATAGTAGTTAAGGCACTGGGCAAGAAATTGGGAAACTGTGAGTTCCAATCCTGTTTTAGACATACAACTAGTTATGTATTGTGTGGGCCAATCACTCTCTTTCAGCCCTAGGAAGAAAGCAATGGCAAACCATTGCTGAAAAAAAAACTTTGCAAAGAAAATTTCATGGACTTTTCCAGTTGCCAGGAGTCAACATTAACTTGAAGGCAAAGAAAAAAGGAAAGAAAGAGAGAAAGAAAGGAAAGGAAAAGGAGGAAAAGAAGAAAAGAAAAGCAATCTAAATGTAATGTTCAAAAGCAGAACTGTTGGTTTTAATTATTCAAACATTTATTTTAACATTTAAGAAAACAAGAATGCTCAGGATTTCCTCCTAAAAAACTCTCTCTTTAAATATTTTTTTAAAAAACTCAAACAGAAATTACTCTGGAAGCACCACCTTATCACATCATGTATGGCTGAGAAATAAATCAGGTGTTAGTGGAATACATTTATTCCTATTCAAAGAGTAACTTTTTTTCTTTTTAAAGAAATAAGTAGAGATTTAATAAGAATAGAACTATATTCTTCATTTGGCAAGTTTAATAAGCAGTTTGAAATGAGTATTAATGGAATTTCATGTAGCATAACACTGACTTTGCATTAAAATAGGTTTTTATGAACAAATAAAATGTAGCAATTTTCCCTACATCTGTTAATTAAGATATTTTAACTAGATAAGTAGCAATGTCATTTGCTGGCTGTGATTTGGGGGGAAAAGTCCTACAAAGTTACCCTTCACAAATTTAAGAATACATGTTGAGATTGTGAATTCCATGTAGGAACACAACAGGAAAAGTATAAAAGGTATAAAAGAGTATTGATAAACCTTTTGGCTATTGTATTGATTAATTTCCTCTCCCTTACATAATAGAGAATGAAAAATTCCCATGGATTTCTGCTAGGACAAAAATATTGATATTTATTATTCATGTCTCCCGTTCTTCTGTTTAAAAGAGGCAAAATGTTGTGTTACTTAAAAGAAGGACAAATGAGAACCCACAACAAAAATTGATGCCCCAATAAATAAAGATAAATGCCTGGCATTTCAATAACCATTCTCCATTCAGTTTGATAGAAAAATGCTTTACACCTTCCTTTTCCTTCCTTCCTTCCTTCCTTCCTTCCTTCCTTCCTTCCTTCCTTCCTTCCTTCCTTCCTTTTTTCTTTTTTTCTTTTTTAAAATCATTTAGATTCTTATAGAGCATTAAAACCTTAGCTTTATATAGTAAAAGGTAGTCATCATGTAAGCGGTGCTTTTTTTCACTTTTTTTTAAAAAAAATAACTAAACACAAAAAAGAAAAACAAAACACAATATTTTAAAAGAAAAAAGCACCTCCCAAAAAAGAAACAAAACCTAGAAGGTATTTATTACAGAGATACATATGTTTTACAGCAAAGATTTCAATAAATAGAAACCCTAATTCATTTTAGTCATCTATAGCTGATCTATATTGATCAATACTGGAGATCACCAAAGAATTGATCAATATGTTGGTTTTTCCAATGTTGAACAATAAGCCTTAACTATCAATAAGGTACAGAAAATCCATTTTCTTTGTCCATGTATCAACTCCTATGTAATAGGGATGAATTTCAAAAGGATGTTAACATCTGAAAATATTGAAACTCACAATATAATTTTTATTAAGTATAATAATACAATTATTAATTATAATTATAATTAAAATAATTATAATAGTTATTTTCCAAAATAGAATTTTTTTCGAACCTTGTAGAAATGAACATTTAATAAAACATTACTTTGACTGCATCGCCAGGAACATAATATAAAAACTACATCTCTGGGAACATAATCATAAAATTTACTCAGGTCTTCTTTAAATAAATGAAGTTATTTCTGAAATAGTATTTCTAAATAATATTTCAAAATTAGCTCTAAAATCTATTGAAGATTTAGTGTTTTTAACAGGTCTTTTTTATTAGGTAAAACATGCTACAACTAAACAAAAGTTACACACACACACACATCTACATACATAAATGATAGTTGTAAAGTATATTTAAAACTGTTTTTAAAAAGCAAAGTAAAACAAATAAAAAAGATTTTAACAAATGGATTCTGGCAGTCCACCTTATTTTTTTTCTCACCCCTCTTCCATTTTTCTAGACTGAAATTGTTTCCTAAATATTTTTATCATTGTACAAGTGTTTTTTTTCCCTCCCAGTAGTTTGCAGCTTCCCTACCTTCCCATTCTTTGCTTGGGAGGGGAAAAAAGTTTTGTTTTTTTTTCCTCAAGGGAAAACATCATGGAAACCCATTTTCTCCACAAGGATGATACTTTCATCACTATGGGGAACCTTGCCCTTAGAAGTGGTTGTAGAACTTTTTCTTTCTCTGGGGAAATTCAGAAAACTCTATGCTTTATCTGAAACTTGAGGAAGAATTACAAAGATTATGGTATATTATATGCCTTGTGGAGGACTTCACCTAGTCTAAAACAAGACGTCTATAAATAGGTCAAAATGGAAGTAGAAAAACATTCTCTGCACCTCACAGTGGATGGGGGAAGGTCTGTTCTTTATCTCTACCAATTCTGAACCTGCTTATTTACAATGTGGTTGTGAATCACTCATGATTTTGGATAATTCAATCTTCAACCTGCTTTTCTAGCTTTCAGGAACTTAGTTAAACTGTGCTACTCTAGTTTGGATTATGCAATGTCTCATGTAGCTTTTCTTCTTTTCCTTTTCTTTTATCATACAAAATATCTAGGATCAGGATTGATCCACACACTCTTTTAATATAAAAGATGAGGAGGAAAAGGAGAAAGAGGAGGAGGAGGAAAATAGAGATAGATGATAGATAGATGATAGATAGATAGATAGATAGATAGATAGATAGATAGATAGATAGAT
>WNWU01000053.1:283139-315509 GCA_012654045.1 Ptyas mucosa
GATAGATAGATAGATAGATAGATAGATAGATAGATAGATAGATAGATAGATAATAGATAGATAGACAGACAGACAGACAGAAAGAAAGAAAGGAGAGGGGGGGGGAGAGAGAGAGAGAGAGAGAGAGAGAGAGCGCTCAATAAAACCAGAGAATATGGGAGTTGCCTTCCTTAATGCCAATTAAAGTAAAAGGGCAAAAATTACTTTTTAGCTTCCTATTCCATTAGCAACCCATGCCATTCAGCTATTAAGGGTGTGGTTTTGTACTCCTTGAAATATACAGTACATTTTTTCCTACCTGTTAATTTCTACATAATGCACTTTAGGTTTCAACTGTGGAAGCACAGGAAAATCCCATGGTCACTTTATTCACAAATCATCAGTCTCACTGATGTTCACAATGAGAGATTCATATCAGGAAAGCATGGGCATTTCAGCCAGATTCCGAATACACTGTCTATTGATTTATTGCTACATAACAGCCTTTCAGTAAAATGATTTATTTACTATGCACAAGCCATTCATTCGACAAAGCAGGATGGAGGCATTTTGGTGTATCTAGGGAGGATGTTATAGTAATTTAATAAAAGTTGTGAAAAATCCTGATTATTCATGAGCAGAGTTTATGTATATTCTTTTGAGACATTCTTCAAGGATAAGTCTCAATGTCTAAGCAACAATCCTTCTTCTCCCCAGGATCTGACACTGAGAAGATGCCTCACTCTTAACAACACCCAGCCCAGAATGGATCCATATGAGTCATCACTCAACCAGCCAACTGCCTGATTGCCTCAGAAAATATTATGCTATAGGTAATGTGACAGAGGACAAGCTGGTACTTTTATGGTGTTTTTTTCCTTCTTCTTCAGCATCTCCTACCTTTCATCTCCTACCAGCATCACTACCTTCACCTTTGGCAGTGAAGTGCCAAAGATCAAATTTGCAGGGATTCATCAGTTCTTCTGACACCAGTTTCAACGGCAATGTATTACTCTGGGATAGAATTTGCAATCTTTTCTTGGGTGGATTTCTACTTGAACCTTTGAACAAGTGTCATTCCTTGGACTCAATTTTAAGTCTTTTATTAACTCCACACTGGAAAAATATAGTTGCTGTAGGAAGATTTACTACTTTTCACAAATCTCAAAAGAGCCAAAGGCAGGTCAGTCTCTCTGAATAATAAGACCCGGAACTCGCTTGATCGGTCTTCACCAGTCTCATGACTTCCAGATATTTTGAACTACACTTCCTATATGGTCATTTCATCTGCAAATAATTGGAACTGTGGTCTGATCAGCTGAAAGGTTGCTACATGTGCTGGCATGCAAGAGGTATTGCTAGGCTAAGTCTATGCTTGATCAATTCCTTGATTAGGAATACAGAATTGTTTGGGATCAGAGCAGTGGTGGGTTGCCCCGGTTCGGACCAGTTCTATAGAACCAGTAGTAAAACCAGTGGGAGGCTCTGCTCACCGACCCTGATGTCATCAGGAAGCTTCTGCACATGAGCAGAAGCGCGCGCGCATGGCCCCATTGCAAACCGATAGTAAAGGTAAGTAGAACCCAACCCTGGATAAGAGGCCTCATCTGAAGACTTGAGAACATCTTCTGTAATCAGCTGCAAAATATCCACTTACCAAGAGGCAAGATTGCTTCCTATCACCTTTCTCCTGAATAACTGCCATCCCAGGTTACTTTTATATTTTTTTTCCTCCTGATCAGATGTGTATGCTACTCTTCCAAAACAAAGCAGGGGTGTCAAATTTGCATCATCACAGCAGTGTCACGTGACCGTTCATGACTTTCCCCCCTTTCACTAAACTAGACGTGGGCGTGGCCAGCACATGACGCATCTGGCCTGCGATCTAGGAGTTTGACACCCCTGCCCTAGTGTTTTAATTTTCTAAGAATTCATGTGGGATTGATGTAAATTGAATAGATTGGAATCTGCTCTTTGCATTGCAAAAGTTCAGCTTTGCATTGTTTTTAAATTAAAAATAACCCCCCAAAAAATCAGATAGGGTCAGGAGCTAAGCAGGCAAGAAATGAGGAGGCTGTGCATATATTTTTCTCCATAGGTACATTGGAGCCTACTTTGGCCTTGGCTGCCTTGGCAATGCATGGAAGCTGTATTGATTTCAGCTTCAATGATTTTAAAAAAAATCCAAACAAATAGCTAATATAAGAAAACTAATATAGCAGCAGAAGGAAAAGGGTCTCATGGAAAATATCTGGAGGGATGGAGTGCTTCAGACATCACAAAAGTGTTACAATAAAATTATACTTAAAAATATGAGTAAGTGTGGAATACTCAATTAGTTCCAAGCTTTAGGTTTGCATCTCTCAAATACCAACTTCCAGGCCACCTGGCACATATTTCGAAATGAGAAGTTTTCAAAGCCATAAGTCTAACCACCCCCATCCCCCAGGATAGATCTAAAGTTGTTCTTAGGATGCTAGTCAATGTTGCATTCAATGGGGTTATATTAGCTCATAAAATTAATGTTATGGAAATGGCCTAAGAACTTTTAATTACAGATAGTAAAGCACTGTGCAGAATGCGAAAAAGGTGAAAATAAACAACAACAAAAAAGTAGATCAATCACACTGGGGCAATTTAAGCCATTTGCCAGCCAACGTTAACTCTGGAAATAATGGTTTGGAGAGGAAGAGAGAAAAATGAAGCCCAAAGTCTCAGAATGGCTGTAACTCAAAAAAGAGAATCTATGCTTTGTTTTGTATTTAAAGAGAGAAAAAACAGGACAGAAAACTCAAAGGTAATAAAAATGTCTTCAAATGGAAAAAACGGTTCCATTAGCAGCATTAAACTACTCAAAAGATTAACTATTGGGAGAATTTGAACAATATCAAATAGAAGCAACATAATTCTAAATTTGAGCATAGTGTAGTTTTCGATATGATATATAAATTCAATTTAACATTGTTCATGTGTGTGTGTGTTTGTGTTTGTGTTTGTGTTTGTGTTTGTGTTTGTGTACAGGCATGGATGCACACAAATAAAGATACAAGCACATAAGTATACTGTATATGGTATGTCACAGAAAATCCATCCACAGGAAGGAAGGCAATTAACTGTCCTGGAACAGAAAGGTGGGAGGGCTCAGCAAGAAGAATTGTCCAAGGTATAAAACACAGCTTAAGTGTTAAATGTGTATTTGCTGTCTTCTAGGTCAGTTTGGTAATCTCTTGTCCACTTTATTAATTCGCCTAGCATCTTTCTGCATTCGGTTTTATCAGTATTCTTCCCAGGAACAGCAGCAAGATGGCATGCAAACAACCCACAATATTGCCACTTGTGCCAAAGGTGTTTTTTCAAAAGGCAACTGGACTTTCTTGTGTCTTTTTCCCTTTAAAAAACAGTTCTGAACTGAAGAAGCTTCTTGGATGAGAAGCAAAATGTTTTGAAAAGGGGGAAAAACACAAGAAAGTCCAGTTGCCCTTTGGAAAAACAGCTTTGGGACAACCATGACCTGGATGATTGAGACTCTCTATAGACAATATTATCACTTAGAAAAAGAGGGCAGGAGAGAAAGATCAGCAAATTCTAGGCCAAGTTTAGAGTAAAAGAAAACACAGAAACCATAGCACCCCTCCTGACACAAAGACAAACACACATACGTGTAAAGCAAAGGTAAAGGTTTCCCTCACACATATGTGCTAGTTATTCCCGACTCTAGGGGGAGGTGCTCATCTCTGTTTCAAAGCCAAAGAGCCAGCGCTGTCCGAAGACGTCTCCGTGGTCATATGGCTGGCATGACTAAATGCAAAAGGCTCACGGAACGCTGTTACCTTCCCACCAGATGGTCCCTATTTTTCTACTTGCATTTTTTACATGCTTTCAAACTGCTAGGTTGGCAGAAGCTGGGACAAGTAACAGGAACTCACCCCGTTACGTGGCACTAGGGATTTGAACCTTTCGATCGACAAGCTCAGCATCTTAGCCACTGAGCCACCACGTCCCACACGTTGTTACCCACACGTTGTGAGGGCACAGTAATTGAAGGGCAATCCTGATCCATTGAATGCTAACAAAAGACAATGAGCAGTTTAGTTCTCTATCACTTCCTTGCTTCAGTTTCTGCTTCCTCAGTGAACTTGACAGCTGTTATAAGGAAGAGGCAACAGCAGGCATCGAAAGCAATCCACCAGGCATTTTGATCAGGGCTCTACCTTGCCCTTAGGGAAGCACTCAGTGAAACATCTGTACAACGGCAAGAGAAACAATGAAAGTTCACGAACAAATGAGCAAAAGTTTCATACAGACAGCAATACAGCAATGGAGAATCCAGGAAATCTGTTTCTTGGGATCTGAGCATTCTAGAATGGGGAATAAACTCAGCTGCTCATGCCCCAGGATTTGTCATCATCGTCAGTCATTCAGTTGTATCCAGCCCTTGGCCACTCTATGGATTAATACTCTCCATGCCCCTTGGTCTTGCACAATGTAAAACCAGGATTAAGTAAAGGTAAAGGTTCCCCTTGCATATATGTGCTAGTCGTTCCCGACTCTAGGGGGTGGTGCTCATCTCTGTTTCAAAGCCAAAGAGCCAGCGCTGTCCGAAGATGTCTCCATGGTCATGTGGCCAGCATGACTAAATGCCAAAGATGCACAGAACGCTGTTACCTTCCCTCCCACCAAAGATGGTCCCTATTTTTCTACTTCATTTTTTACATGCTTTTGAACTGCTAGGTTGGCAGAAGCTGGGACAAGTGATGGGAGTTCTCCCCATTATGTGGCACTAGGGATTCAAATCACTGAACTGCTGACCTTTTGATTGACAAGCTCAGTGACTTAGCCACCGCCTCCCTTTAAAAACCAGGATTATCAGATGGGATATCAGAGAAGGGCATGAAGGAAATATTGATTTCCAAAGAACTATGCTAATTCTCAGCAATTCTGTGGAATAAATTAGGGTGCATTTTAACAATATCTTCTATTCATATGGTGCCCCTTCTCTGGTTATTATCTTTTCAAAAGAGTTGTACAAATCAAGGTGTTTTAAGAGCTTGCAAGTATTCATTGCAAGGTAGATATCACTGCTAAGCTATCAATATTCTTCCTTTTAGCAATCTTGCTGCAATGCCATCAACAGCACAATATGGTGTCACTTTGGGAACAACAAAGAAGTTTTCTTGCCTTAGTATTATGTATCCATAAAAAAAAGATACAATTTTGTCTGAAAATAAAGGCTGGAAAGGATTTTAAAATGCTATGGCTAACTTGAATGCTCCTGCTGAATATCTATATTGAAATGGTAAGTGTGTGGGCTCTCTCTCTCTCTCTCTCTCTCTCCCTCCCTCCCTCCCTCCCTCCCTCCCTCCCTCCCTCCCTCTCTCTCTCTCTCTCTCTCTCTCTCTCTCTCTGTTTCAGCTATCATGGGATCATCTTAAGGATAGAAAGGTATAATTCACTTCCTCAACACTCTTTCCATTTATCATTACAAATACCTTTCTCTTTTCTTCAAAGCCTAGCAAGTCTACCAGATCTTTCACAACATCAGGTCTTGCTCTCACTGTTTTCTTTCTTAGCCTTTGGTAGTTAATCACTGGCTAGTCATTATGCAAAAGTTTTAACTTCATAAGCTTTTCAAGTAACTTTCAGCCTGAGTTTTACCTACATTACACTATAGTAGTAGATCTTCTTATTCTAAATGCATCATCAGGTAGTGGGTTTTTTCCAATGCTTTGATCAGTTGTGGTAGTTTCTGCTCGTTCCAACAGAACATCAGCAACTTGCAATCCTATATAGTATATTCTGTATCAAGATTTATGGAATATGCCTCTGTTCCATTTCCCCCTGTACAGCCTCCAGTGGATTGCAATCTTGATATCTTGCTGATCTGGAAGAAATAAAATATTTCCCATGGAAGCATTTCCTCCATTCTGCCACAATGTCCTCTAACCAACATGAGTCATCCTTTATTTATTTATTTTTTTCTAAGATTTCAGCACTAGTAACATGACCATGGTATGTAACACCAAGGGTCTTTTGTAGACACCACTGGATATGCACATTTAGTCTTTGTGTTACTCACCACATCATTGTGTTTTACTGGCATAGGTTGCACCTGGCCAAGCAACACTGTTGTAAAATTGGAGTTTTGCTTTAATGTTAATAATTGAATGAATCAAATTGGGCACAACTGATCCTGGATTTGATATCTACTTTGCCATCTCCATCAATGCAAATCATATCGTAATATTTTTTGGGGGTGGGTGGGTGGATGGGAGGTGGTATGCAGTTAAATACAAATGCAATGCTAAAAGAAATGGCAACCATTATCAAGGTTCATTTAGATCAACTACTATGATTTTAGGAGCTACAATCTTTGAATGAAAGGAAGCTTGATGGCAGACAGTACAGATAATTATGAAAGCTGAGGCTGTCATTTAGCTACATTCAATTTCTGCAAGCAGATGAAAACTGAGAAAGGGCTGATAACAGTAGTGCTCATGACACAGATTATCTGGCTTCTGAGATACTATGTTTGTGAAATACACAGTGACAGGCTGCTGATAAAGCATGAAACATCAGGGACTAGCAGCAGAATCTCAGAACACAAAGGGCAGAAAACATGAGATTTGGAAAGGCAAGTGTTTTCCTAAATCTCTCTGGCATCAATGGATAGATAGAAAAATGCTGTACCTGATCAATGGAAAGTAAGAAAGAAGGAACATAGTGTTTATGTGACACTTGGCTTCATCTTGCTAAATTGTTGAGTCTTCTCTGCTGTCTTTTCTTAAACACACACACACACACAAATAGAAAAGTAATAAAAAAATAGAACCCAGTCAAATCATTAGAAATAGTCCTAGATTGATGTCTCTGAACCAGAACCAGACATTTGCTATCTGGTTCTGTGAAGCTTTACTAGATATGAATTCAATTTGTGTGATATCACATACTGTAACTCTTCAAAGGAGATTGGGGGTGTCCCTGAAGGCTTGAATTAGAAAGAAGGGTGGCAAAGGAAGGATGGAGGAATCCATAGGTAAGTTGAAGAGACAGGGACTAGAAAAAGGATATAAACACAGGTTATTGGGATGTTTATGGAGATTCTCAGTTATCCAGGTCATAGTTGTCCCAAATGTGTTTTTCCAGGAGGCAACTGGACTTTCTTGGTTTTCTTTGTGAAATGAAACATCTTCAAAAAAAACCAAACATCTTCTGGTACTGCTTACTACATTCCATGTTGACATAGTTCCATTGAGGACTACACATTGAGTGTAATTGGGCAACCAGTTACAAATCCATCTGGTGGTGATGCCATTCCACATGTTTTATCTTACCAAGAAGTAGGTTAAGGTCTACTTTGTCAAGTGTTTTAGTAGTGATTACTTCTTAGTGATTGTTTTTGTAGGTAGTTTTGTTTTTGATGCTGACTCTAGTTTATAGTTTAACCAGTTCTAAATAAGTCTGGTAATGAGAGGGTGGACAGTGATAATAGACTGGGAGAGGTTAATATCAAGAGGAGAATCTTTCAATGAGATTCAGTCTCACCACTACTGTTGGTAATTGACCTGATTCATCTATCAACAATATTGAACATCTCAGGCTATTAAACATCAGAAAGTTCTGCCAAGCTACCCCACATCCTATACCTGGATGATCTGATGTTAAATGGAAAACAACCACCTGAAACGGAATCATTGCTCAACACTGTCTGAATATGCAGCCAAGATACTGCACTTGAGTTTGACCTGGATAAATGTGCCATTCTTACTATCAACAGGGAAAAATTGTGAAAAGTGGAAGAATCAAGATGTTCTATGAAATAAAATAAAGAATCTGAATGAAAAAAAAATCACCAGAAATACCTGAGCATTCTTCAAACTGACAATATCAAGAACATTAATCAAGAAGAAGGTTAGAGGGGAATACTTCATGGAAGTGAAGAAGATCCTAAAGTCAAAAATCAGTGGAGGAAATACTATCAAGGCAATTAACACCTGGGCAATTCCAGTCATTATAGGCACCGCTGGAATAATGAACAGGACTTAAGCAGAACTAGAAGTCTTGTATTGGAAGACCAGAAAAATAATAACAATGAATTATGCCCTTCATCCAGACAGCAGTGTTGACAGTTTCTATTTATCAAGGAGCATAGGTGGGTGTGGAATGTTAAAAGTATATAATAGAGTTGAAGAAGAAGAAGAAAGGGCATTGGAAGAATATCTGAAGTGTAACAAAGAAGCTACCTTGAAGCTAGTAAACCGCAAAGGTTTAATGCATATTAGAGAGCCCAAACTGCCCTACAAGAAGACCAAAAGAAGAATAGAAAAGAGACATGGCAAGCCAAAGTATTATATAGCCAGCACACATACATACACACATGTGTCTATGGAGATTCTCAGTCATCTGGGTTATGGTTGTCCCAAAGATGCTTTTTTAAGAAGCAACTGGACTTTGTTTTTTTAAAGAGGTTTCACTTCTCATCCAAGAAGCTTCTTCAACTCTGACTGGATGGTGGGGAATGGAAGGATTTATATTTATATTCCTTGCAGACAGCTGATCATTTGCATTCTTTTAGAGGGTTATAAAGGCCATTTGGAGGTTTATCTGGGTTCTCAGGGTCACCTAAATAGTGCAAATGGATGTGAAGCCTTCTCGGAACTGCTGAAAGGACTGTGTTGTAGATTGGAGGTAGATGATGTCATATCCCTCCCCCTCTGTTGAGAGAGAGCTGTTCAGTTTTGACATAGATGACCTCTTTGACCCCTCTTTCAAACCAGCGATCCACTCTGTCCAAAATGTGGACTTTGCTGTCTTCAAAAGAGTGGCCTTTGTCTTTTAAATGCAGATGGACTGCATCTTGTAAATCAATCTTGTAAATATTGTACAAGAATATCTTGTAAAGATTGTAAAGATTCTTGTAAAAATTCAGCAGTCCATCTGCATTTAAAAGCTTTATACTGGAGGTGGCTGACTGGTTAAAATTTAACGTTACCTCCACCGCCTGCCCCCATATTTCCAGTTCCCTACTTCGCCATCTTGTCTCCTTGCTTTTATTTGTTTTTAATCTGTTAATGTTTTTATTTGCTGTGTTTTTATAATGGATGATTTCAATGTTTTTTCAATGTTTTTTATGCTGTAAGTCACCCAGAATTGTTGTATACGAGAAGGGTGGCAAATAAATTTTGTTTACACAAACAAAAGTTTCTATTCTTTTTACTTGTTTCACTGACTGCATCCCAAGCTTGTTCATCTAATTCTATTTCATAAAATACCAGTAAGTCCTTTGAAACTCACTAAGATGTTATCCTAAGCAACAGCCAATGGAAAATCACAGAGCTGCTCTGACAGAAGTATAGGAAGCAACTTGTAGTGGTCAACCCAAATTGTTGTCTCCAAAGTCAACTAGAACATGCAAGAGCAATTCAGCAGCAAAACACAAAAATTCAATGGTGTGGTAAGCTTCACTAGGTTTAACAAATCTATTTTCCTTATCCCATCCCAGCTTCAAACAAAAAAATAGACTAAACATTTCCTCTGAGAACGTGAACATTGTACTGCCACATTCCCTGCAGCACACATAGCCTTAAATAATGACAACAAAAACATACCTCCTTCCCTAGCTGCAATCCCCCTTCATTCTGATTGTATGTTATTGCATTCTTTTTCATAGTTAATAACCACCGACTCCTACAAAATAATGCCAAAGATATTTCTATGGGCACATTTATAATGGGGCTTCCACTCTGTTGAAATTATTTTAGATGCAACTTTTGAGGCACAGAATTATTGCATTGAAAAGAAATGGCTAAATGCCTACAGTTAAGAAAGCAGTCTGTTTAAAAATGAAGTAGAAAATGCTGTTAGGTTGATTTCTTCCTTGAGGGATGCAAAGCTTTGCATATTTTCTGTATTGTGTTTTATTTATTTATTTGTTTTCCGGAAGAAAATTGTGACAAGCTCAGCGTTTTTTGCAGCTGAAATGCTATACAGCTGAACCTAAGAGCAATTCACATATGTTTCTCATTCAGCCCAAAGCTACTATCAAAGAGTTGCTTTTCGTATGTGTGAAGTAATAAATGCAAAAGTAGCAACTTGGCAACACATACGGAAAACTGATTACATTGGTCCCATTGTGAAAATGATTATAATGTTGGTGATTTAAGAGAAGGGAAGGGAAGGATCCTTATGTTTTCTTTTTGATAATGTGGTCTTCTAGATTAATATATATATAAATATACACACACAGTGTATATATACAGTGTACATATATATATACAGTGTATTATTCAAGGCACAAATTACCAGGCTCAACCTACTCCAGATACTTTGTCTGAGGATCTAGTTGTCTGGAAAAGGCTCTGATCCTGGAAAAGGTGGAAGGAAAGAGAAGAAGAGGATGATTAACAGCAAGATGGATGGCCTCAAGTACAGTGTTGATGGGAGCACTATTAGAAGACCTGAAACAAAAGGAAGTTATTAAGAGTTGACACTAACTTGATGGCACATAATTAATACATTAATCAATATTAAAAGAACACCAAACAGTTCAGCAGATAAAAAGATAAACCCCCAGTTTTTTTTCTTGTTTCAAAAAGTACAGAATCTACAAATCTAAGTAGAATACAAAACTTGGAAGACAAGCTGTCCATAAACCAATATGGTAGTCATTTGAAGCTCAATGAATCTTGCTTTTTGGGGAGAAGGGGGAAGGACATGGGAAAATAGGACTTCTCATTTTCTATACCTACTCAGAAGCATTTTCTGAAAGATGCCAAGCTCACAGATAATTGTTTGGAGTTTCTTTGATTACAAATTTCAGTGTCTAAAAATGTTTTCTTATGTTGGATAGAAACAATCCTTGTCAACCCTGATGGGTTTTTGTTTATTGTCTTCTTTTCTTTGCTCACTATTTTGATATTGTTGGAACGGCAATGGTGGAGACAGCACTAAAGCCATAAGCTGTTTAGTTGCTTTCAGTATAAAAGCCTGTGTTTTCAGTGTTTAATGCAGAATATTTCAACTGGCATGGGCTGCAATTGACTTCTTTCAATAACATTTGCATGCCTAGTTTGATTAGCTTCCCAATATTCTCCTACTGGTCTATACTGGTTCAATGTATATGCTGTGATTGCCTATTGGAGACTAGCTAGTTGTAGATTAGATCAGGAGTGGGTTCTACTTACCTTTACTACCGGTTCGCATCAGGAGCATGTGTGCGCAGAAGCTTCTGCACATGCGCAGATCACCTATGATGACATCCGGGTTGGTGGGCGGAGCCTCCCCTGGTTTTACTACCGGTTCTTGTGAACCGGTCCAAACCAGGGGCAATCCACCACTGGATTAGATGTTCAACCTTGTTTTCTGTTGCAATTTTGCTGGATTTTCATTTGGTGTAATTGTTTATTAAAGAGAGTGTAAGAAAATTGCTTTCCTGTTTCTCTATGTGTGCTAATTTTAACTTTGTGTTTATAAACGGCCTTTGCATTTGGTAAGACAAGAAAATGAGGGAAGGCTATGCCTTACAGTAGCATAGATTGCTAAAAGTTTAGAAGAGTCTCTGTTGCCAAAGAAAGAGGATTTTGAGGCTGCAGCTTGTCTATCTCTGTGCCAAAAAAATAATTCTCCTAACCATAGACAAATCCTGGTTTCAGACAGGATTGCACCAACAGTTGGCACGAATTATAAATCCATAGAATTGTATTTTTGTACAAACCTTTCACTTCTCACCCAAAAAGCTTCTTCAGTTCAGAACAGAAGAAGCTTCTTAGATGAGAAGTGAAACATTTTCAAAGGAAAAAAAAAACCCCCAAGAAAGTCTTTCTTGCAGTAAAGTTAATTTCCTTCTTTGTCACTTGTTTTAATGATTTGATCTTTCCTACCTCTTTTACAGAATCCTATGCTCCTATGGTTTTTCTATTTGAAATGTCTCAAATGTGAGTGTGCAAATATCTCTCTAGGGCATTACCCTCACTATGCTTTAAGTTTCTTGGTAGAGCTTTTGACATATTTGAAACATTTAAAATCTGAGAAGAGTCATATTATCACAGATGTCTGGTTTTTATGATCTTATATGACTTAGTCTGCTTTATGTGCTACGTTCTGAAAATTGAAGAGGCTTCAAATGCTTCATCACTATAAGGAAAAAAACCCCACTTCTTTTGTATCAGATCTTTTCCTTTCTTGCTTAATGTGTTAATGTCTTCCAATGAAGCTCGATTCCTGATAACTATAGAGCAGGAATGTCAAACACGATTTCATTGAGGGCCGCATCAGGGTTGTGTTTGACCTTGGAGGGCAGGGGTGTGTGGCCAGGGGCGTGGCCATGATGCGTGTGACCAGCTTGACATAACTCATGTCGGGGACATCTGTGGTGGCCAAGTGCTAAGGTAGGACTTCCCTGAGACCCTGTCTCACTCTCATTATAATCTCCCTCCCTCCCTCCCTTTTCTTCTTTTTCCCTCCCTCTTCATTCTTCCTCCTTCCCCTCTTTCCTTATTTTTCCTTCCTTGCTCTCTTCCCATCTTTCCTTCTTTTTCTTTCTTCTTTCCCTTTCTCCTTTCCTGTCCCTTCTTGCATGCTCAAATGCAAAAGGGGACACATTTCTCGTTTTGTTTTTAGTTTATTTTTCTAGCCCTCTGACAGTGAAAGCAGAGCCCAGGGGCCGTATGGCCATCCCACACCATGTTTCTTTTTCTATGATGGCCTCCTGCAGCCCTCTGCCAGCAAAAATAGAGATTGGGGAGCATGTATCCCCCCCCCAAGCTCAATTTTTGCTGGCAGAGGTACTGCAGGCCGGTCCTTTGCTATTTCCAGGCCAGCCCCATGGGCCAAATCTAAGCACCCCATGGGCTGAATCCAGCCCACAGCCCTTGAGTTTGACACTCCTGCTATAGAGAAATATCCATGTTGTTCCTCCTTCCAAGGTGTTCCCCCCCTGAAACTCCACGCCAAAGGCTGCATCTCTAGGATTTACCAATGGCCTTCTATCTGAGTACCAATAATCCTGCTTAGTTTTTCTGCAATTGGGCAGAATTGCATTGGGACTGCTACCTGGTAACATGCTTAATGTAGAATTCATTTCAAAGTGAAATCGGTTAAGTTAGATGTGATTAGCCTATGTTCCATTAGTTTCAATGGAACACCTCTAAGTATGACAAACTCTATATATACCTTTTGCCCATGGCAGATGTGCATTGACAATAACAGCAGATTAAGTGCTAGTGAGAGACTGGTAGATGTTAGTCCCAGCTCAGGGTGGCCATTGAGTGCATTTTAGCCTTGTTCTAATAAAGTCAGTCAGTCTTATTATTTCTTCCTAACCCCCCCCCCTCCCAAAAAAAAGACCAAGCTTCAAATTCTCTTTTTGCCATCTTAGGTGACATTCAGTGATGATATTTCAAAACTAACTTTAAGGCTGAGCTGAGAACAAAATAACCATCACATCAGTTCTCGCTTAACTAGAGAAACTGGACTTGTGGTAGATTCAGGATGTCAATATGCCCAGTGAATCTGCCTTGTTTTGGACTGAGTGCTGTCCCTCCACCTTTGTAGACCGAGACAGTGAGAAACAATTTGCTGTAACTATCATCTGCTTCCCATTTCCTTCCTTTAGTTATTTGGAGATGGCCACAACAAAAATAAAAAGAGATGTTTTGAAGCCTTCTTCCTCTTCTTTGATTTTCTTTCCTGGGATACTGAAGGTATAGGTAAAGGTTCTCCTCGCACATATGTGCTAGTTGTTCCCGACTCTAGGGGGCAGTGCTCATCTCCATTTCAAAGCCAAAGAGCCAGCGCTGTCCAAAGACATCTCCGTGGTCATGTAGCCGGCATGACTAAGTGCAAAAATCACACGGAATGTTGTTACCTTCCCACCAAAGGTGACCTATATTTTTCTACTTGCATTTTTTACATGCTTTTGAACTGCTAGGTTGGCAGAAGCTGGATCAAGTAACGGGAGCTCATCCTGTTACACGGCACTAGGGATTCAAACCGCTGAACTGCCGACCTTTCAATTGACAAGATCAGCATCTTAGCCACTGAGCCACCGCATCCCTCTACTGAAGGTATAGGATTTTGGAATTGTTACTTCCTACATAAAGGATCTTGCAGAGTCCTTGTCCTGGGGATACAAAATTTCTAAGGAACATTTTTTTAAAAAAAGGAAATAAAGAAGCATCTGCCTGTCTTATTATTGCCATCCTATCTAGCAGCATTTCTTGATAAGGCTGGACAGGGAAGCAAAGGAGAAAAAGAAAGCAAAGACACAGCTTGGGGAGAAGATCCAAAATTTATTTATTAAATTTATTTGTTTCCTATTTTTTTATGTTGCACATCTCACTAATGTAGTAATTCATTTATTTTGCTGTATATTAGGCAAGAATGTTAAGAACATAACTTTGCTATGGATTTTTTTAAAAAATGTGTTATTTCACATCTTTGTAAGGAATCCTTTACCAGATTTTATTTTATTTTTTTTCTTGGGGAAATCCTCTCCCAAACCCAGATGAGTTAGCCCATCTTTATAACTCCCCAGGTTTCTAATAAACATAAGATACATATTTTTCTTCCAAACGCTTGGTAGCCCTTTCTCTGTCCAGCACTCCTGTCAAAATTGAAATATATATTGTATCATCACAATAAAACCTGGTTTGGAAAGAGGACAAGGCTGGCTGTTTCTAGTATTCACTATCTTTATTCTTTCATAAGACAGCTGATTGCTAGCACAGTATTAAAAGAGTATTGCATGACCCACAGATAAACTTTAAATCCAGAAATCGATAACAGGCAAAGGGACGCCCTCCAATCAAACTAACTACAGGATTTGAAAACATCCATCTCGTTTGAAAGCAGCAGGAGGCCAGGTAGTGCATCAAGACACATAATAGTAAGTCTAGTGGAATAATGAGATAAAAACATCGCCTCTATTTTACATAGATAAATGAGCATGAAAAGCAAAATAAATGTAGCTCATTTTCAATAGATAAGAGTTTAAATATCTGTTCCACATGTGTGTTTTTACATTCCTTACTGATCCAATTAATGTCAAATCTATCAAACTATTAGTACCAGGAAATCATTGTCTGTCAGACATGATTTTTGTTTTCAGTAGCAGAAATAATTATCTGGACAGTTTTGCGTGATGCTGTTTCAGTTCTTTTAGAGGTAATTCAGTTTGGGCCAGTGATAGAATCACCATATATTTAAGAGGTACTGCTGAAACTGAAGTGGATAATAGTTCATTATATTAGCTATTATGTGACTATCTTTTACTCTACATATATTATGTTTTGGAAAGAAAAAGTGGAAAAGGTGAAACATAAGGGTGGAGAGAGAGGGATAGGACCAACATTAATGAGAACATTAACCTGAATTTTCATGAAATAAATCTGTTCTGGAAAGTCCCCTTTCACTCATATCTGTTTTGAGGCATAAAGTAAATGGCAGGGAGAGGGGACAGAGAGATATTAGTCTTTTCCTAATTTCATTGGGAGCCATTACAACTCAGCTCATATGAAAAGATCCAATATTATCTAACAAAAAAAAAGTCATGTTTTTCATCTCAAGATCCAATTTTCCATTCTTGGCATCATCAGGTAGGGCTGAAAAGGACATCATTTTGAAACAGTTGCTAGTCAATTTGGACAATGTTGAACTAATCTTGTTTGACAATACTGGTCTAATTTAGCATGAACCAGCATAAGCATGGTTGTCTTTGTACCCTTTTGTGTTGTTGTTTCTGCCTATTAGATGCAAACCAGTTTGTTATTGTTGGTTTGTTATGGACCTTATAAAAAGAATCTTATATCAATAGATAAATATATAATGTATGAGATTTGCTGCTTGGTCTCAGTAGTAATTTTCCTTGATGCTCAGTGATTGGCTAATGGTGTGTCAGTACAGAAAGAAGAGGAAAAGCATATTTCTGTTTTTTTTTCAAGTCTCAAGAAAAATAATTCATAACTGATTTTCAAAGGCAAGACGCAGACTCTACCTTCATCCACTGAGAAGAAGCTAGAGAAAGAACAATGTAGTGCCCACATTATGAAATGATTTTCTATTGGAACCATTCATTCATTCATTCATTCTAACATTCTTTATTTGCCAGATAAAAATTTTACTTTTTCATGTGTTGTATTTTTTTAACTGATTAGCTTTGTTGCTTAAACTTTCTACATTTGGTAGTTACTACAATTGCACCTGGCAATTATCTCAAGGTTCCAATGAAATTTCATCAGTAGTGGGCTGCTGCATGGTCACAGGGGTTCAGGCGAACCCTTAGCTCTGATCCCTGGCTGGGCCCGCCCACCTGCCCCTGTGCTATGCTTTTCATTTATAACTAACTTTCTGGCTTGTTGGCTGGCCCAGCTGTGATCTGCGCCGCCCCTGCTGTACTCACCAGAGCTGCCTGAGTTGATTAGGAGCATGTTTGAAGCTCCATTTCTCTCCCAAAGGGGTGTGTGCGAGTGAAGCGCACATGCACGCTCACAACCAGCAAATCCTTTGTTAAAGTAAGTGCAGCCTACCTCTGAATTTCATATATTATGACATGATGCAATATAAACACTACATTGACTGATGTCTTTGCTGAATAATATGCCTTACAAGTACTAAAGGAATAATATGCCTTACAAATACTAAAGGAAATTATCTGACTAACTAATTATCTGAACAACCCTTGAAAAAACTGGGACATTTTTCAGAACCTAGAACCCCATATTTACTTAGCATTAGCATTAGCAATAGCAGTTAGACTTATATACCACTTTATAGTGCTTTACAGCCCTCTCTAAGTGGTTTTACAGAGTCAGCATATTGCCCCCAACAATCTGGGTCCTTATTTTACCCACCTTGGAAGGATGGAAGGCTGAGTCAACCTTGAGCCTGGTGAGATTTGAACTGCCAAATTGCAGGCAGCCGGTAGTCAGCAGAAGTGACCTGCAGTCCTGCACTCTAATCACTGCGCCACCGAGGCTCATTCCCCTCACAGGGGGAGCCTTGACAAGGGCATACTTTTAAGATATTCTAATTTGTGACCCAAATGAACACTGTCTTTGCAACTGATGAGGAATTCTAGACATATTTAAAGTCATTATCTTCAGGAGATTAATGGATCATCATCAGTATTATAATCAAGAGAGCTGATTTTTTTTCTTTGCAAAATGATTGGAAACAGACCCGCTTATCAATGGATGTCTGTCAGCAATTGATACATTTAACAATGTAAGAGAATATCTGGAAATGAGAATAACTACTTGTGTGTCAGCATGTAGTTATTATGCACCAGTGATTCTTGACAGTATTACATAGAAAGCCTGCTATTTTCTGTAGCTCCATTACTGAATTTGTATTCTGCAGTGATATTTTTTATTTATGAACCTTGTTCAGGGGAAAACATGGATTTTTAATTTAGGTTTTTGCCATGCAGGCTGCTAACATGAAGGAGCTGACATCTCTATTAAGCGAAGCAGGAAAAAACCCCTCTATTTGCCCATTTCCCCCCAGTTTACCCTCTCACCCCAATGAAAGGGAAGCATTGTGATAAACTAGACGGATTGGAGAGCATTTAAAAAAAACAATAATAAATCTGAACAGACACGCAAAGCAACTGTTAACATTTTCTAAGTTTGCAATCAGAATCATAAGATATGCTAACCAAATTAAGAACTTATTTCAGTTGCTAGGCTCTAAACTGTCAGGTGAAGAGAAGAGCAAGCTAAATTTGCTTACTTACAAGAGATATTTGAAGCTTCAAAACAGAACTCTTCCAACCTATTACTTTACACACTCTAACCTATAATTTATTTCTATTGCTTCATTATCCCACTCTGTTTTACCCAAGAGAAAACAGAACAAAAAATTTCAAACTGTGTATAAGAGAATAGGTTGCTGCATTTAGCATAAAATCTACTAGCTAGCAAATATATATTCTACCTAGAACATTTAATATCTCTGTTTCATGAGCTGCATTGATTGCCAGGGTATTTCAAATTGCTGGTTGTAATTCAAGGTCCTGGTTTTCATCTTTAAACTTTTTCATGGCTTTAGATCAGGTTATCTGTCTCTTTCTCATTGTTTCTATCTATCTCACCTGGTCAGGAATATCAGGTTTTCTTGCAAAAACCAAATCCAGAAGCACACACAGATAACTGATTCAGCTGAATTCATTAACTTCTTTATATACATAATAACAGATGAAGTATTTATAATACCAATATAGATTCTTCTTCAATGCAGTAGCAGTTACAACACAAGGCAGGAGAGAACAGTTAGTTTCATTTCAGCAGAGCAGACAAGCATGCACAGACTGCTTAGTTTAGTTTCAATTTCAATTCTCTGCACAGACTCAGAAGCTGCAGACTAATTCACGCCCTGGCTCTAGTCTGTTTCAGCTCCCAATTGGCTGACTTAGTTGCTATGCCTATTCATTGGCTCACCTTGTTACCATGTCTCTATTCCAGTTCATAATTATACTCTGACAAGGAAGGCATGCTTTGGGCCCCATTGGTGAAAGAATGCTGCTAAAGTTAGCCTAGAAAACATGTCTTTTCTGTTGTAATGCCTGCTTTATGAAATATTTTCCCTCCAAAAATCAGAACGATCCTAATACTGCTGGCTTTTCATAAGACCTTAAAGCCCTGGTTTTGTGCCAGGGCCTGGGGCTCAGGCCATGTTGTAGTGACCCTTTACATGATTAATTTACTTACTATGATATGTGATTTATTTTTGGATGCTACATATTTTAATTTTTGTATTATTTTAATTTTTTAAAAAAATTGTTTGTTGCCTCAAGTCATTTGGTGAGATTGGGGGCCAAACACACTAAATAACTAAATAAAAATGAAGGGCTTTCTGTAATTCTAGAGCTTCTCTAAAACTTGCTATGGCAGGTAATTTTAAATGTAACAGATGGAGAAAATACATGAGGTATAAAAATACATGAGGTATAATCGTATGAAGCATACTATATTTTATTTGATCAAGTGAAAGAGTGGGCTGAAAAAGAAAAATCTACTTCAGAGGTGAATAGCTTTTTTTCTGAGCCACATTTGACTTTTAAGTAGTTTGTTATGAAACATGCTTCAAAAATGTAGGGCAAGACAGGGGCAAGAAAGCAGGCAGGTCTAGGATAAAACTTAATATGAGTTGACATTCAAATGCCAATGTCAAGGTCATCAACAAAGTAAATGGAAAACATAGCCCTTAGTCTGAAAAAAACAAGGTCATTCTACTAGGAGAACTTTCTATGGCATACGTCACTCAACTGGCCAGGTATTAGCCTGCTGTTGGATTCATGGAGCTGGCTGGCTCAATTATTTTCATATTTATCCAAATATAGCAGAGTATACATACAGTATATGTTATTATTTTGAAGCTCTCTAAAAATGATACCGATATGGGAAAAATATCTGGTTCTGTTTCAGTTTACAGAGTCAACCTATTGGCCCCAGTAATCCGGGTCTTCATTTTACTGATCTTGGAATGATGCAAAGCTGAGTCAACCTTGAGTTGGTCAGGATCGAACTCCTGGCAGTGAGCAGTGAGTTAGCCTGCAATACTGCATCCTAATTACTGTGCCATCATGTTTACATTACAGAACATCAGGATGTAACCCAGAAGTATAGATTTGATATGAAAAATTATAAATAATAATCATCATCATCATAAGTAAGACTTTGGTGAGGTAAAGCGCAGAACAGACCCCTAAAATGTAGTTATTTATTGAAATGCAATTTATTTATTTGTATCCTACCATTACTTTTTTTTTAGTAAACATCACAAGGCGGCAGATATATCCTACACGTTTTCCTCCTCCTATTTCTTCCACAACACCACCCTGTGAAGTGGGTGAGAGAGAGCAACTGGTCCAAAGTCACCCATCTAGCTTTCATGGCTAAGTGCTATTGCTATTGACAGGGCTTAATTTCCTCTATTTCCCTTTTTAAGGATTTAAAAGACACCCCCGCCCCCTTTCCTCTTTTACAAATTCACAAAACTCCTCTAACTGGCACTTTTTAGGGATGTGAGGATTGTAGTTCCTAGATGTCAGGATTGCTATGTGTTGAATGAAGACTAGAATTATCAACTTTACAAGGTGGAGAGCAATATGTATTTCCGACCATGTTGGGCTGTTGGTAAACAAACATCAAGCCTCTGGTTGGCATTTTGATTCAAGGTGGTTAAATGGATTGGATTCAAACACTTGAAGGAAACAATGCTGTAAGTGTCCTGATTGATACACAGGTTGCATTTCACAATAGGGACATTTATTGGGAATGTTAGGGCAACAGCAAATCAAAGGATAATGCAAGGTGAAGTGTGAATATAATTTCCAAATTCACAACAGGAGTCAAAACATTCATTCAGCTAGTGAAAAACATATTACTGACATTAGTTCTAGATATTTAAAGGTTGATTGCATATTCGGCTGAGACAATGGCAAAACAATTTGACTCTATATTCTGTTGAGGGAAGTGGCGAATCTTCACAAATTGCACAATTGGTTTACACAGCAAAAGGAATTTTTTACATTTTATTTTAGGTTCAGCTTTATATGCTGGAGTTGTCAGAAAAGATGAATAGTGGCTGGGAAAGATAATGGCTTATTTTTTATAGTCCTTTCCAAGCATGATTCTTTGAAACGTTTATATGTATGCTATATTTTCCATGTTTTAATAATTCAGTTGAATGGTAATTCTTATCAGAAGACACTAAAAAGAACAGTAATATATGACTGAAGATAATACCAATTTGTTTCCAACAGCATGAAAGTTTCATAGGTGTTTTGAATGAAAGCATATTATGGCTCATTTTGGCCAAAATTGTGGCAACACTCAATATCTTTCCATTGCCTTTGTAAACCTAACCTCTGTATCAGTTAATAAAATAGTTTTATTAATATCCTTGGGATAGAAAGGCATTTAATTTGATTTTAAAATCATCAAAAGAAAAGCAGGGCTATTATATAGAATGGTCTCATAATATTACACTACTGCGAAATTTCCTTACTTTTATATTTTATATATCCAAGAGTTGGACACGACCAAATGGATAACATCATCACTTTAATATAAAGCTACAGACAGATTTTATACAGGTTATTTTCCTCTGATTCAGTAATAAATAACTCCTTTGAAATAGAGAAATCTCCTGAATAGCAGTATATATGGTCCACATGAAACCTTGAAGGCTCTTTAAAAAGTGTAAAACAAGCTTCTAAAATATTATTTTTCTTGGTTTTTGAGGAGAGCTTCTTTAAGAATTAAACAAATTAATTTCCTCAAGTCTCCACTTATTTTTTTAAAATGTGGCCCTTGGCAAGATACTCAAAGAGCAATTGTGTATAGACAGTCTTCTCCTTTGCATTAGTAAATAGTAATAGCATTTACTCAGCACAGAAAGCATACGGAGATTGCTCATCTCAAGGGGAATAAAAATATAATATAATAAATATAAAAAGCACACCTGGTGATAATTAGGAATGGTTGGCATATATTTCTCCTGTTTTCAAAACTTTATGTACTTTTTTAAATTGTCTTTAAAATTAACTTTCAGGACAAGACAATTTTAGAACCTGAGGAACCCCAAAGAAGTGTTTAAGAGCATTATCAAAACTCTTTTCTAGGCCTCTCTGAGGTGGATGTGTTTTATCTGTATGACAACTTTGTGCTCAGAGGCAATTCTATTAGTTTCATTGAAGTACTTCATTTCTCTTCTGCACACATGCTCAGACATCTTCCTGAGAGGTTGTCTCGGAAGAGATGTGAAGCAAAACATCACGGCAGCTTCAAATGATGGGACTGTTTTTGCTTGAGGCATCATCAAGCAAAAGCTTTGCTGAACCTGACATTTCTCTCTAACCTCAAGATTTCAGCGAAGCTGCACCAGAAACTTAAATTTGATTAGAAAATGACATATTCTAATTCCTAACAGTCATATTATATTATTGCGTGTTAGAAAGAAATCTTAGCAGGTTTATTTCGGAATTGGGAATAAAAAAAGCTGGCAGTTTCTTGAATCTCAAGTGAAGTTTCTTCTGAGACCACAATACATGATAATCAGCTGTTGCGGGTGACCATGGTTTAAATCTCTTTCAAGAGCTCCTTATATAAGAAAATCTTGCTTTTCTTCCTCAAAAGGGTGTGAAAGCTTGCCTTCAAGGAATAGTAAAAAAATACACTGAGCCAGCGTTCTGAGAAATGACATTTTTGTAGTCAGGCCCTCTACTGAACTGTGGTTTCACTTTGTTTATATTTGTTGATTGGAAATGGAGATCTTTTGGGGGAAAGATTTTTTTTTCTTATTTCATCAAAGAGATCCTCAGTTATATTTCTGATAGAGAAGAATATCCACTCAGTTCAGTGGTGAAATCCAATTTTTTTTACTACAGGTTCCGTGGGTGTGACTTGGTGGGTGTGGTGTGGCTTGGTGGGTGTGACTTATGGGCATGGCAGAGGAAGGATACTGCAAGATCTCCATTCCCACCCCACTCCAGGGGAAGGATACTGCAAAATCCCTATTCCCTTCCCACTCTGGGGCCAGCCAGAGGTGGTATTTGCCGGTTCTCTGAACTACTCAAAATTTACACTACCGGTCCTCTGAACTGCTCAAAATTTCCACTACCAATTCTCCAGAAATGTCAGAACATGCTGGATTTCACCCCTGACTCAGTTACATTGGCATTTTCCATTGTGTTTCAATCTTTAGCTAGCACCTATTCTAATTTGTGATCTTGAACCTTTTGACTTGATTTCAGCAAGAATGTATGGTGGGAGGCCATTGAATTCCTTCCCACATGCCCAAAGGAAGACCAACAATAAATGCTTGACCAATGTATTCTGAAATCAGCATTTCCAAACTCCCAATATCAATAAGTTACTGAGGCGGTGAATGTTAACATTCACTTTTCAATTGCATCAGATCATTCAGTTGTTCAGGTATTCAGGTAACTACTACTTGAAAGTGTTATTGATACAGCAGCCCTATCACAGCCGTCCATCATTGCTCCTCTTCTATACACACCCCATAGATGTCCATAACTCAAACATTCAGTTGAGATCATCTTGCTGAAAGTTAGTTTTGCTTCTCTTGCTCTCAACGTGGCAGAGGAACAAAGAGAGAGTGTGAGAGAAAGAAAAATAATATTTAGTATCATTGTAGTACAATAGTCCACCTGTGCAAAAGGTGCTACTTTTATAATGTTCCACAGTCCATTTTTGATGTTCCTTTGCACACATGATTGTGAAGGATGCAGTTGTTTAAAGCTGAGGACACTTAGTATACAGTACTTTCTGGAACAAACTGGAATGATAAACAGTTAGGGGCTGCATATCTGTTTACTATGACTTCCATAATTGGCTTTGTGATTTTTGTGGTAAATGGCATCATATGGGGATATAAAGATCCAAAGGAAAGAAAGTGTGGTGGCATCATATAGTTGTCTAACTTCCCAAGGGCTATTTATTCAAACAGCATTTTTTCTCTCTGAGTTCTTGCACAGCTACGCACCCAGTACAACAACTTCAATTCTCCCAGGTGACCACCATCAAATAATCATCTCCTCACAGACATAGCAACCTGCAAGATGAAATAAGTTTTAACCTCTCAAATTGTCAGCCTTTTCCAGCAAAAAACAACACTTCATCCATTCAAGATTATTTTAGTTCCACTGTTTTCATTTTGGCCTTTTAGTCTTGTGAAAATTTTGTTTGCAAACTGTATTTTTGTCATATTTATGGGTAACCCAACAATGATGAAGTGTGCATTGTAACATCAAAATGCAAACCCTGTGTCTTGAAAACTTACAACAAAAAACTTGATACAAAAGTCTTTGTATCTGTGTCAGCCCATATCGCCACCGGGCTGTCATTCCGGCGGGAACAGGGACTAACAGACATGCTGCCGCATGTCCCAGAACTGCAACACTGACCATGATGCCGCCTGCTTTCCCCCCACTCTCCCCACCATTCCCGGGGTATCCAGAGCATTGTCAGATGAGCTGCCGCCCCTCAGGTGAGAGGCGAATGGATCCACGCCTGCGCGAACGCTGCTTTGGCTGCCTTAGCAATCATTAATGAGGGTTTCCCGAGGTCGATAGCCCTGGATTAACTGCACTCATTGCCTGAACAGGGGGAGTGGCTGGAACCCACCAATCAACATGGGGGTATGGGGTGGAGTTGGAGGGTGGAGTAGATGGGTGAGGCACACAGAGTATAAAACCGGTGATGGGAGCACAATCGAGTTAGAGCTGACAATATTTCACAAAAACGCTGGGTTGGAAAGTGCCGAATCTTGGAAGATAAACCTTTATTACAGCATCCACCATGTGGTCTGGTGTTTTTTTTCTACATCCTGATTCGGAACCTGACAATCTGATTCACAAACACAAACATAATGACACACATCTCATTATTTACCTTGCTTGTTCATCATTTCAAAGACCAGTTTATTAACATTCTCCTCTACTTTTTTCATTTTTGACTTAAAATTTATTTGTGTAATACCCAATCTCATAGATTACAATAATATTAACTGAAAGAAAATTATACTGATTTTTCTTTCTTTTTTTAATAATAGGAGAAAATCCTATTTTACTAAACTCATCATGTTGCACAATGATATGATAACTGTTTGCTGAAATGGACATGCAATTTTTCAGGAGGATGAGATTTTCTAAGATTTTATTTCACATGCTGTTTTAGACAAAAACGTTAACACCATGGACTGACTGACTGACTGATGTGCTATTGCATTTAATGTGGGCTGTTGCTCCTTTCCGGTTTATATCCAGCTTACTGTTATGCGTAGTGTCAACTTACATATTTTTTAAAAAACCTAATGCAAGTTGACATATGCAAAATATTTTGAAATCAAAATGTTACAGTCTTGATATGAGTTGTTCAGTCGGGCCCCTTCTAAAACATTTTGGAATATTTCTTTCTAAAGCTGTCACATAATTTTACATTAAAGTAAAGATATACTATATCTTAATTATAGTTTGCTCTGTGCAAATATAATGCTGCACATGATTTGTTCAGAAATCATAATTTGCAAATCATGTAAATCAAGCCATTCTGATTGCTTGGCATCCCTGAAAGCCAAGCTTCATTATAAAATTAGGAAATTCTACAGTGGGAGAGTTTATGATATTTATGACATGCTTAAAGCATTTTAAAAGTCAATTACTAGAGGTTATATAGCTGTTACAAATCATAATAATCCCTGATTCTGATTTTCAGGATCAGAAAATCATTGAATGACCTTAGGTTAGCCTAAACTACCATATCAGCATGTTGTATGGATGAAAATTAGAGACATGATTTCTGTATTTAAGTTCCTTGTTGTACGGCAGCCGAAGTCACTTGTTGTGAGATGGGTGGCTTTATAAATTAGATGAATAAATAAAATATAAATAGTATAATAACTAGAATAATAGATCATATGGCATATTTTGCCAACCAAGGGCAATGTTTTGTTTCCATCATTGCAATAGATTTTTCATTTTATTACTAATTACAGGTTTATGTATTTTATTGTTGTATTCTCTGGCCCAAAGGTCGTAATAATGATTTGCTTTGATTAATTCCATAATTAATATTTAACTTTACATTCTCTGAACTTCTATTTTTCAAGATTTTCATTTAATATAGCAAAAAAAAAAGAAAAGAAAGAAAAGAAAAATAGAGTCACTTTTATAGTCTCCTGCTACAAAATCAGCATGTAATGTGCTACCAACCCAGAATATCAGTTGATTTGATAGGTGAGAATTATTCCACTTCCATAGCAGGGATTTTCCTCCTCCCCGCCCCCCATGCTGAAATAAGATTCATTTTGAATCGGAGAAATAAAAGAATAGAACAGCAGTAGAAGTGGAATAATTCTTCCAGATCATATAATCTACAATTCAAAATTTGTGAAATGCCAGCTTTTCAAACAGTGGCATTTGCTGCTCCCTGTCATTTCCATTCATACCGGAGCAGATGAAAACATTTCATAAGAGCAGGAACATTTTTGGTCACAAATAATTATGCAGACCTCACATCAGCTTGCTTAAAGCCGACTCAAGCTGTTGAAGGTGTTTTGTAGGGCTGATTCATTTTTCAGGCTGACTGCTTACATGCAGTAACTTATACAGAATATTGTTGCTTTACCCCAGATGAGAAGAATAAGAACATCTGTACTTCTAAACCAGTTTCCCCCCCCAGGTGGATTATAATTTCCATCATCTGGATATGGCTAGGAAGGATAAGAATACAGTATGTAATATGTCATATTTAGAGGATGTTGATTTAAGAGATTGGGGCAGAGAGAACATATGCTGATGCAAACTTTTCCCTGGGCAGTTGGCATCCTTTTTGCCAAATCACAGAAGAAGAGTGGGCCAAGAAAGCCTCCAATCAGCCAATTGGAAAGGGCTAATGCCAACAACCTTTCACTTGGAAACCAAAAATGAAACTTTTGAAAGGAAAGGAAATTACTCTTCTCATATAACTTGCTTGCAAGCCACATTATTATTGCCTCAATTCTCCTCATAGGGGAAGGAGACAACTCATATCTCTCACTAGGAATGTAAGAAAGACACATTTATTATTTTTATTTATTTATTTTATTAAATTTGTTTGCTGCCCATCCCACCACAAGGCAACAAATCCTGCAGATTTCAGTGTAATTTTTCTTCCTTGTTTTTGTTTGTTTGCTTGTTTTAGAAATAGACAATTTCATAACTGTTTTCCTTGGCAACACAGATAAACATTGGACTTATCTTTCTGTCATTGATGAAACTGGTAATGTAATTGCCTTAAAAATGTAAATCAGTCAGCTTTTCTGGCTGATACATACAAAATGATATGAGCTTTACAAAATGTAAATGCTAGTGTTGTTCACAATTATCAACAGAACATCAGCTTTTCAGACACCTTCCATTGTCCCTTTCACCTCCACCACCAACCCATCACGTTGTTTGGATCTGGGAAAAATAAACCTCAGCTGAATTTCATTTGAAGTTACAACAAAGTTTGGCTAAAGTTTGGTAGGAATAGAATTTGCTTCAACAGAATCCACAGTGGATTTCATTTGTAGTCTTGTAGAGCACTAGATTGGGCTGATCTATTGCAAAGCAATAGACTCTGGATTGTTGTATATTAATCATTTTAAACAGATTTTACTATTTACTATTACTATTACTTCATAGTAATAACTTTGTGATCAACTTTATCTGAGAGACAGTGGTTGACTTAAGAAAGTACCTGGTGAACGTAGGCATCAATCTTAGCCACAATGATATCAAAATGATGAAACGTGTGATGATGCCACAGAGCAAGCTCTACCCTTTGTACTTGCATCATAGGCCACACCTAAGTGACAGAGTTTGTATTGCAGTGCACTTGATGCCATGTGTTTCCTTACTTCTGACCCCATGAACACCCAAACAAATGAGTCATGTATCTCAAAACAAGCCCAGCACTCAAAACAAGCCCAGCACTCTCTCAAAAGCCTCAGTCTTTTAATATAGTAATGAACCATCAAAAATAACCTATGTTTTGGTTTACAAATTAGAATTTGGTGTGTCAGTATTTAAAATCAGTGAAATGCAGAAATTAGAGTAAGCAATACCAGAGAGAGAAGATTCACACCTATTTCCAAGCTTTTTTTCCCCTGAGAAAATATGGAGGAACATCAGTTGTAACTTGTGTAAGACACTCAGCCCCTGTGAAGAGAAGCTACCTTAATAATATTCTTAATCTTTCAGAAAGATGAAAAATAAGTTACTTAGCTTTCAAATACAAACCTCAAGAGAAGGAAACGGGTTCATTTAAATATGGCTTCGTCCTTGAAATATACAAAGGGATGGAAATATGGCACAGTCCTGAAATTAGAAACACTAAATAAAAACATTTCCAGGTTTATTGAGAGTCCCCAAGTGCACAATTTGTGGAAGATGTGCTAGAAAAACAGAGGTGAACTTTAAAATCAAGATTCTAAATAAATAAAAAGGAAAACAAGAAAAAACAGGTTTTTCAAAAAAAAGTGATTTCTGGTATATCCCCCAGAGAGAAGATAAAAAGAATGCTACTAAAATTCAAACTGTAGAATTAAAAATGTCCAATTTTGTATAGACAACTGATCTTACAGTTACTTATGAGATCTTTCTGTCTGGAAAAAAAAAGGATATGTTTTTCTCTAGCTATCTGCCAACAAGCCTCTATAATATATAACTTTAGCTAGGGTGGAAGAAGAGGCCCAGCAGTTAGGGAACCAATTTATTTGCAGTCTACAAAATGTACAAATCTGAAGGAAAGTTTTATTTCCCACAAGCAAGTGTCTAATTACTAGCACTGATTTCTGGGAATCAATAACCATGCCATCTCAGCACTTTGGGATTATCTCAGTTCTTAATTCTTTCTCACTGAATTCAATAGACAAAATCTGTGCAGTAAAATGTTGGTTGTTTCTAGTTTGTTCAGGATTTTCAGTTAATTGTTGTGTTGATATTACTGGGTCAAAACTTTTGAAATTTCTTTTACATGTTAATCCAAATTATATCCAATTTATACTCATCTATCCAAGAAATTCTGGGTGGCAAACCAGTTTGTTTTTCATTAAAACAAAAACCAACTAAAACTATATTAATAAAAAGACATTTGGAGACATATATCCATGCTAGAGCTCCCAAATTAGTATCCTGTCCTCAGTGCCTAAAAAAGAACCAGATCTGCATAGCCTGGTAAAAGGCCAATAGAGTAGGGCTATGTCAAGACTGACTCACACTTTCATTTACATTTTGTTTTGCTTTCAGCTTGACAGTAACAGGGACGGGGGCTGGTGGAATGCAAGGGTGGGAGAAATGGTATCCAAGCATCCATCAGCTTCCGTGAGACATTGCTGGCAACTCAAGATCACACCAGCAGATGTTCTGGCATGTCTTGCTGTTTCCCATAACAAAATGAACAAAAGAGATTGGTGGATGTATTGGACTGCGGGTGGCCATAGTGAAAGGGCAAATTAACTATGCTTGCTTTTGCATTAGAAATCCAGAGCTGGTTTCACTACTTCTGTGCCAATGTGGTTTATTCAATAAAGCTTATACTCTTTGTAAAATAATGTCCCAGGAGTTTCGTTTTCTGTATTCGCCAATTGGACAGTTGGCAGGCTGTCTATATTTCAGCAGGGAGGCTCTTCTACATGGAAGGTCTCATGACAGATAAAGCATGTTAATGGGGATCTACTAGACAATATTGTTAGTATCTGGAGGATGCCCATTCTAGCATATCTGGCAAGGTGGGCAGAAACCTGTGCAGAGAGGCATTCCCATAAGTAATGTGATCCAATTTCATGTATATCTTTACAAGTGTCAACTAGCACCTCAACTTGAACCAAGAAGCTTAGTTGGAGGCAGGACAGTCCCAAGTCTCAAGTTCTGCTGTATTCTGGTCTGACTGAAATGTTCTTCAAGGGCATCCCCAGGTAAAGGGCATTTCAGTAGTCCAGTAGGGAAGAGACTAAGGTGTGAGTAATTGTAAGTAATACAATTGTAAGTAAGAATCCTGCTGGAACTTTGAAGTAGAGAGAAGAAAGGATAGGATACTTATCCTGAGTATCTCCTCCTTCTAAGCATTAGTGCTTATAGCAGCATTAGTGCTTATAGCAGCCTTAGTGCTTATAGCATGGATGAGCATGCCCTTGTCCCCTTCTCCTAAATAAGAAGCAAGATTCCTTATTTAGGAAATGATGACCTGACATGTCATATTGAATATTATTGTGCATGTCAATTCATGGACATAGGTGTTAGCACAGGAAGGTAAGGAGAAAAGAAATGGATATTATTATTTTTTTTTTGGTTATAATGTCATGATATCCATCCCATGATTTATATACTTGCATCTGATGCAGGGACCCAAGAAGGAAAGCTGGGGTTAAAGTATTTATTTATTTATTTATTTATTTATTTATTTATTTATTTATTTAATTAATTTTTTAATTTGATTTATATGCCGCCCTTCTCCGGAGACTCAGGGTGGCTTACAATACGCTAAGCAATAGCCTTCATACTTTTGTATATTTATACAAAGTCAGCTTATTGCCCCCACAAACTGGGTCCTCAATTTACCTACCTTAGAAAGGATGGAAGGCTGAGTCAACCTTGAGCCTTGGTGAGATTCGAACCTGCAATAATTGCAGGCAGCTGATGTTAATAACAGGGCTTTAGACCACTGTACTATCCAAGGCTGTACTATCCATAGCTTATTGAACAAGTGTATTCGGCTGTCCGTAATAAAAAACTCAAAAGCATAAGAAACCCTAACAAAAGTATCCACATCTCTCTCTCTCTCTCTCTCTCTCACACACACACACACACACACACACACACACCCCTCTCCATTATGATCCTGCCTTCAGTGTTTGGGGAAAAAGTTAGTTCTTCATGGTCTTCTAGAAGGCCAACAATCTTCAGGAGATTGTTCCGTAAGGCAGATGCCATAACAGAAAAGCCATGCTTCCAACATCCCAATAGGTGATCTAGAGAGAACCAGAGAGTGCCTACTTTGCTGAATCTGGTGCAGCAGGCAGAAATCATCAGGGCCATTTGGTCTTGCAAGAATTTTGACATTAATGCTGTGCCATTGCAACACAACTTTTTCATCCTTACAGATTGTAGTGAAAGGATGGATGCCTGACCATTTATTAGAACGAGAAAATGAAGGGTAGAGAAGCAAATTCCATTTCCTTTATCTTACAAGGCAATCAACATAGAACACCTTTGAAATACTTCTTTAAAAACAAAAATTTTGATCTTAAAACAGCAAAAAATTCTATTCTTTATAGGCTTAGGAAGTAAGCTGAAGTGAAATGCTTGGAATTTGCCTGAACAATTCCCAGTGGAATTGTTAATCTCCAACAATGAATCCATTGTGCTTATGACACAATTAGGGTGTTTTTTCTCATAAATAGACTGTTCTTGTGTGTCAATGGTACATGTAAAGAAAGGTATTGTAAAAGAAGAAAAGGATGAACTGTTGAGTGTTATTTTAGCCTAGCTGAAAGTAAGTTCTTGTCTTATCACTTCTAATGAGGAGGCAATAAGTGCAATATTGTTGCAATTTCCTAAGTATACCCAAAGGTGCTTTTTCAGGAGGCAACTGGACTTTCTTAGAAACAGAAAGTCCAGTTGCATCCTGAAAAAGTACCTTGGGACAACCATGACCTGGATGACTCTACAGACTTCCTAAATATACCTGATCCATATTTCAACTTTATGAAAAGACACAATAGTTTATTAAGTTCTGCTTTAATACTACCAAATTCTTGAGATTTGATTTTGGCAAAAAAACAAAACAAAACATATGATTTAACGTCTCCATGTAAAATGAATGATCAGCACATCCACTGGTGACTTTGGGGTCTTGTGTGACTGGTATCTTGTTTTGCCCAGTACCTTTT
The DNA here is from genome assembly GCA_012654045.1 of Ptyas mucosa. Classification (NCBI taxonomy): domain Eukaryota; kingdom Metazoa; phylum Chordata; class Lepidosauria; order Squamata; family Colubridae; genus Ptyas; species Ptyas mucosa. Next base: position 314,550 of record WNWU01000053.1, read on the forward strand.
ACTTTTTTTATACAAGAAGTAAGCATGCCTGTATGAGTGATACCACTGTGGTACCGTTGGTTGCTATTCAAATGTGTATAACTTATATACGTATATCAGCTCTATCCAGCATTTTTAATTTTTTTAAAAAAAAATATTTATATTTATATGCCGCCCTTCTCAGGGTGGCTTACAATGCATTAAGCAACAGCCTTCATACTTTTGTATATTTTATACAAAGTCAGCTTATTGCCCCCACAAACCGGGTCCTCATTTTACCCACCTTAGAAAGGATGGAAGGCTGAGTCGACCTTGAGCCTGGTGAGAATTGAACTCGCAGTAATTGCAGGCAGCTGGATGTTAAATGCTGCCTTAGTAGAGGCATTAGCCTCCTATGCCACTCAGGCTTCATTAATCATTCAAATGGAAAGGCAGGGCTGTATCTTCTTCCTCTCCTGATCCTTCAAGGTTGATGGGAAAGAGATGAGCACAGGTTGTAATTGTGTTGATGGCCCCTGACAAAATTGTGAAATCTGTATAGTTATAGACTATTCAGATCTTCTAGTTCAATTCAAGAAATCTGAGAACGAAAGCAGAAAATGATCATCAAGAGGATTATACTGAAATAATTGACCCTCCTTAGTAAAAACCATCTAGGTTTTAACTGCTCAGCCAATGCCTAGAATGGATCATTGTTACATTCATTTGGTAGATGTTTTCAACCAATAGTGCAACTTGCAAAGACTAAAGTATCTACTGTATTTGTTTAGAATTGTATTTCTTAATCTATTTTTAATCTGCAAAATAAATTGAATAGCTTGATATATTTATGTCAATATGTGCTCTGCATGATTTTGATTATTTTCTTTTGAGTAAATATTCATATGAATACATTGCTAATTTGGGAAGTTTCATTTCTGAATGATCATTATAGCCTTCCTTCCTTCCTTCCTTCCTTCCTTCCTTCCTTCCTTCCTTCCT
>WNWU01000053.1:315519-350917 GCA_012654045.1 Ptyas mucosa
CCTTCCTTCCTTCCTTCCTTCCTTCCTTCCTTCCTTCCTTCCTTCCTTCCTTCCTTCCTTCTTTCTCCCCCCTAAAAATCAAACTTTAGTTTCATAAATGCCAACATATAAGTGGATTTCCAGAATTTATGAATGGAGTTCCACTCATGAAATCATTAATGGGGGGTGGGGATTAAATAGGCCAGAAATTATTAATTGGGGTCTCTGAACATTCTGGAAAGCTGGACCATACTTTAATGCAGGGGTTCCCAAACTTGGCAGCTTTAAGACTTGTGGACTTCGACTCCCAGAATTCTCCAGCCAGCTATGCTTGATGAAAGTTTCAGGAAAAGAGCATAATTAAAAATTATTGCTTCCCCCTTCAACTTGCAGAACTTTTATTTCCAATAGTACTATGTTGCTCCAACAAATAAGAAAAAGTCAGTTCTTAAATATAATTATTTGCTTTTCCAGTGAACCATTGTCCCCATCCCTATCCCCGCTCCCCCACCAGGAGAAAGATGTGTTGGAAGCCACCCAACCAGAAATATAGAGAACTAGAATGTTAGCAATTTGTGTGGTATTGCATAGCTTATTTTCTTTCTCTGTCCTCTCACCTTTTCTCACTTTCACCTTTGTTCATACACATAAAAACATCATATGTGGAACAGAGGAAGTACATATTTTTTTTTTAGTTGGGGTAGACTCAAGAACAAGACCGATGTCTCATTGGATGAAATGGTCCTCATCTTCCTCATTGCACCTTTATTCTCATAACGTACCATTAGCAGAAAGTGTGCTTGAGATGCAGCGTTCAGATGGAGCAAGAAAGCAGAATGTAGACCCATGAACTGTTACTTCATAAAGAACTCCATGCTATTGAATGACATTTCTTTCCCTCCCATAACCTTATTAATCAAATTTTAAAAATGCCATATATATTAAATTTATATATACTGTAATGTTTTTGAACTATTTTATGATTTTTCACTGCCCAAAGTCACTTGCTTGAGATAAGAATTTTTCTTGGTTTTCCACATATATAAATTAAATTGTACTTTGTTTTTAACTGCTTTATACTTGTTCACCATCCAGAATTACTTGCTTGAGATGGACAGCTATGGAAATTGAATAAATAAATTCATTTGATCTGTTGGCAACTGCCTACAGTAGGATGGTTTACACACACACACACACACACACACACACACACACACACACTTACATTATACAGGTGACTAGGACAAGGAATTAAGGAGATGTGTGTTGCAGAATCTCTCACACTACAAAATAGCAATATATTATCAATTTGCAGGAATTGTGCTCAAAGATATCCGAAAGCTACAAGAAATGAAATTGGAGGTAACCTGCCTTCCAATTACTATAAGGTGCTCACTCCTGACCTGGATACTAGAGAATTTGATTTCCTTAAATCAAACACAACTCTTGGGAATACATAGGCATTTCCATGTAGATCTCTTCCCGATATTATGGGAATAGTTTGGCACTATAAGTATAGCTTATAGGCAAGTCTATGTCTAATTCATACCCCTGGTGATCTTCCATTCAGTCCAACCATATTTAGCTTTCTTAAGAGCAGCTAAGTGCTGCCACTTACCTCAGTTAAAATGACAATAATTGAACAAAGACATTTTTTCTGCACTGAACGCTTCTTGATTAACGGTAGATATGCTTTACCTGTCCAACAAAATACCTACTTGAAAACTACTGTCTATATACAAATGGATTTTTTTTCCCTTTTGGTTTATTGAAGGAAAATGTAACAATATGGAGCAGCTACGTTTGCTTGCAGAGGTATTTTTCACCTAATTTCCCATGAGATCGTACTGTTCGCACTTCTCTTTAAAAATGTAGATGTTTTTTGCACACTTTGGAAAAAAGTAAGAATGAGGCAACTTTCAACTACTGCTGTTGCTGTTCTCTAATTATTAATACATGGTGCTAGATTAGGGGTATAACAACAATGAATTTCCTCCTTGTCAAAGCAGCTGGGCCTAGCAATTAACACTGCTGACTTTCTGTCATCCAACCAGTTCACAACCTAAAAGCACTAAGATAAACATAAGAGGGATGAGTTTGCAAAAATAATTCACGAATAAGGTATTGAAAAGGTCTTGAGAGCAGCAAAAATGAATATTTCACTCACCTTTTTCTTTAAAAAATAAAAAATAAAAGGAAACTAGCAGCTCCCCTCCTTCTGGCTTGAAGATCCTCAGTCAGAAGCATTAACAAACAGTTAAGATAGATGACAAATGTTTTTCTGATGTGTCAGTCGTTTTGATCTGTGCTATTTGCTGTAAAGCTTTAATTCTGGAACAAGGCAAGCAAGCAGCAGCAGCTGCCTCTGGAGGAAGGTGTGTAGTCTACAGATGTCAGGTTCTAAGGCAAAGCGGATGCTGCAAAAATGCTGTTTCAGAAGTGAGAGAAATAAATCCCACAGGTCTCCATACAGCTGGAGGCCATACACATAGAAGGAAGCTTTCTGAGAACCGTCTCTGACTCAGGCGGGTGGGGAATCAAGCAAGCTCAGTATGTATGTACCCTTTGAGAGAGGAGAGGAAAATGAAATGAAATTCTCCCATGCTCAGGAGAGGGAATAAAATGAAATTCTCTGGTGTTTGGAACAGTCTCTTGGGCTCTATCAAATTTTAAAGTCTCTTCCACTTGAGAGGGGCCTCAAGAGTGAAAATCACTGTCAGAAAGAAAAACATGACTTGGAAAGACCAGGAAAAAATCCATAGAGGGCCTGAAAAAGGGGGAACAGTGCAGGTGCCATGAGAGAGACTGGAGAAGATACTGGAGCCATTCAGGGCCAAAGAAAAAAGTGAAAGAAACCTGACTCATCTTGCTCACGCTGATCTTTCTGGAGGGGGAGGTGCCTCAGTTTCGCAAAGTATTATTTGTGCTGCAGAAAAGAAAAATGAGGGGAATCTCTAACATTAGAGGGTCTAATGAGAGAGGAGAGCTAGGAGGAGTAATGGGAATTCTTTATGTTCCTCTCTCTCCAAAATTTTTCTTTGATCTACAACTTGGAAGGTTCACACTATTTGTTTGTCATGCACTCAAACATGCACTCAAAAGGATATTCGAATCAAACACAGTAAGCATAGCAAGCATTCAAATGCACCATGATACATTGGAAGGAGATTGTGGTGAAGAGGTTGCATAGAAGAATCTTATTAGCATTTGGTGAGATCTTGTCTTTAAAAATTCTGGTTTTCCTCTTGCAATTGGTGCAGGCAAGAAAGCATTTCTCCAATATTTGTAAGGAATTTTACCACTTTAAATCTGGAGGCACAGTTTACTCTTACTTATGCTGCATCTCTGGATGGATCCTTAAAACAAGGAACTGATATTTTCCTTACTTATTAGCCTAGTAATAAGGCTAATTAGATACCCTGTGTCTTAACCAGTGGTGGGTTGCTCCCGGTTCTGTCCGGTTCTTGTGAACTGGTAGTAAAAGCAGTGGGAGGCTCCATCCATGCGCCCAGACCTCATAATGGACGATCTGCACATGTGCATGCGCTCCCATTGTGAACCGGTAGTAAAGGTAAGTATAACTCACCCTGATCTTTTATAAATACAGGTAATGATTGGGCATCAGTTATTCCTAGGAATGAACCAAATAAACTCAGTAAATTCTGAGTCTTCCTTGGGCTGAGATCCCAGCTACACATTGGGAGAAAAATGAAGTCTGAAATCAACTGGGTTACTCTGCCCCATTGGGCATAGAGTGATAAAGCAATTCAATATGGTAGCTTAGTTTTTGGGGTACATTTCTCACACCATTAACTAATATTTGTTTTTAATCATCTTATATTGATGCTATAAGTCACAGTATGTATTAATATATTGCAGGCAAGAAAGCAAACTGATGGATCATGAAAAATTTAACCCAAAGTTCTCACTTGAGGTACAAATGACCAGGATCACATTATTCTAGTTCAGGTATTGTACATTATGCAAATACCTAGCTCTCTGGAAAAGGCTCTAATTTTGGGAAAGATGAAAGGAAAAAAAAAGAATACAATCAGCAATGAGATGAGTAGACTCAGTAGTGATGGGTGTACTGTTGGAAGACCTGAGGTTAGAGGCAGATCAACAGGGAGAAAATCTATCTAGGTGGTTGCTAAGAGTTGACCATTACTTAATCAAATCACTCAGGAAACAATGTAAGCGTATAGCCAGAGAAATCTCTTTAAAGTTTAAATGCAACACAATCTTTCTCCAACAGCGATCACCCAGTTGGGAATTGTTAGATGTATATTATAAATGGGAGTTTTTTTCCCCCTCATAAAATGTATTTCCAAACAATACAAATATGAATCAACTGTAGCAAAAATATGTTTTTACAATTGTTTGATATGATTCTCAGCATTATGACTATTATTATTTTATATGGCAATCCAAAACTGTTATGTATGGTAGAATTTGTCCCTTCTTCCACTCATATATCACAACAAGGTTTTGAAGAAGACACTGCACTTATGAATTGCATAACCGTCATGTGTGCATGGAAAGTTTCTATATACTCAAAATTACATGAGTGATGGCTTCAAATCTATCAAAAAATATACCTTTTAAAGATAGCAATATCACAATTGAACTCTGTAACACAACAGTAGTGACCAATTTTGACAGACAAATCAGAACATATTTTTGTATTTTTGACAGTGTCTTCACTTTTACCTTATGATCCATTATGATGCTTTTCTAAATAATACCCTTAATCAGAGCTTACAATATTCTTAGTTGTAAATGGGATATTGTAAAATTCATTGGCCACATTTTAAAAATAATAATAATAAAACCCTACTGAAATTAATGAGGTATTACCTGGTTGGAGCTAATACATCCAGTTTGTAAATTCTACCTTTGAATTTGGCTTCCAGTTCCTTCATAGCTATTTTTGACCATTATTCATAACTTACATTACATGTGTATACTGCATATTCGTGATTTTGTATGACTTAGTGTTTAAAGCTACTTTGAAGATGGGCAGAGCATGTGACATGCAGTATGAAGCATTTAGGACATTTTTGGATGCTGCTGCAATTATTATATTATTATTGTTATCCTTGAAATGGTGATATTGTTTGATGGATGGCATTCTTTCTTACAAGACCAGTGCATCAGAATCTCATGTTACTGTGTGCCATTGTGTAAACAGGAGAATGACAATAACAGCTATCTTACCTTATGTGTTAGGTATCATTGAGTCTGGTTCAACCTCCAGTGATTGCATGGGCAAATGCAAATTATTTTAATGTATCTCTAGTAATACTTTGCAACCCTTCCAAAACATCCCTGTATTGTCTTTGATGTCATCTACCTAGCTTATCTGTAGACTTCATCTATCTATCCATAGCCTTTCCCCTCAAGTCTCCATAGCCTTTCCCTCAAGCCTTTATTTACCTATCCATTGCCTTTCCCTCAAGCACAGTAATTTTTTCTCATCCATAACCTGTTCACATCAAATGCTTAAATTCTGTTTGCTGATCATCACCTCAATAAAACAATCATTTTTTTATCCAGCATTGGTTCTTGATGCACTGGGTTTAAGTCAATTTTGTCAGAACTTAACCCAATTTAAATTGGTCTCACCTTGATCTTTATCTATCAAATATACTGATTATATTTATAACAATTTCAGTGTTGTGTTTTTCAGGATGTGAGTAGAGCATTTTACCTAACTGGTGAACCCTTATAAACACTTTACTAGTAAGCAGAATGTTCATCCTCAGCTTTCATAATAAGATGCCATTTGTCAGCTATTTATGTTTGGAATGGTTCCTAATTTCTACATAGGCATTATGAGTGATGGGCCTCATGTCTCACCCACAGCAACTTAATCTGCTCAGGCCCTACCATCACCATCCTTAATTTCCCTGCACTAAGCAAAATACTGAAAAGTGCAAGATGAACCCTTTTTGAGAATTCAGAACATTGCCAATGGTACCTCCCTTATTTATTTCTTACTTATGTATTTATTTATTTACTTATTTACTATTCTTGTATACTGCCCATTCCTGAAGGCTCTAGACAGCTAAGCATGAATCAGTACCCCCCCCACCCAACTCCAAATACATATAAATCAGGCAGTGGTGAAATTCAATTTTTTTTACTGTGGGTGTGTGCAAAATCCCCATTCCCACCCCACTCTGGGATTAGCCAGAGGTGGTATTTGCCAGTTCTCCAAATTACTCAAAATTTCTGCTACCGGTTCTCTGAACTACTCAAAATTTCCACCACCGGTTCTCCAGAATCTGCTGGATTTCACCCATGAAATCAGGGCCAATTAATGATTTAATGAAATAAATGGGCATGGGATCCCTGAGGCACACCACAAAATAGAGATCTCCAAGTAAATCTCTTTTCACACCACAACCAACTGGAATTGCCCCCTCAGTAAGGAGGAGAACCTCTTTAAATAATATTCCTCACTCCAATCCCTTGAAAGTGATCCAGAGTGATGGCCTGGATGGTAGTTTTGAAAGCCACCAGGAGATCAAGGAGGACCAGGACCAGGTTGTACTCTCTGTTGATGAATTTTTCTCTCTGCAAAAGTAATCAACAGTATATCTAACAATATCTAGGATTGTTGGATCAAGAAAGACTTCTTGAGCAAGAGATATAACATAGCTTCCTTCAGACAAAAAGGAAATGCCTCCTTATCCAATGAAACATCGACACCCATTTGAATCTAATCTCGGTAGAGCCCTTGAGGACTATTAGAACAAAAGAACCAATGGAGAGTAGAATTTAGACTACAGAGGGCCCCATCCACATCCCAGATATTCACAGGTTCAAGATGGAGCCTCATCAGCTCCATGGACAATGTCAGCATCCAACTACTCCCAAATGAAAATAAAAATTCAGGGTGAGGCTGACCTGCACAACTCCATCCTGCTCATTTATTGTGTTATATTCTACTCAGCCAATAACTTCTATATATAGAAGTGTGTTTATATTAGAGGTTTCATTTTACTTGTTGATTACATCATCAAAAAGTAACTTTTAAAGTGCAAATACTAGTAACTAATTAACTACAAAGCTATATTGAGTACTAGCTACTTTAGTCTTCCATGAGAAAATTCATATTGCCACAATTCTCTAAATTGTGGCAGGACATCTAAAGGACCGTAGACTTTTCAATGTCAGAAAGGACAATCTGCTGTCAGAGGCCTTCTTTTTTCACTTTAATGAAACCTAAGCAGCCAGTGGGTTTCTAAAAGTAGAATTGAGGAAAGTAGCATTACAAAGCAAATTCAAGGAACCCTTGGAATCACAGGATTAAAGACACAGTTACTTCCTCTTTATCCAGAAAAAAATATTAGAAAAATAAGCTATGCCATCCTAGAGCTATCCTCATATTGTAGAGCAGTTAGACAACATAGGAAGCAGAGGAAGGAACTATTACATCTCACCCAAGGTAGAAGAAAGCAGACTGACTGGCAAACTGTTCAGCTGCTGTAATAATTCAATAGGATTCTTCAAGATTTATGTAAGACAACAACCTACCCATACAAAGAGAAGTTTCTTTGTATGTTTGTGAATGATTTTACTACACTGGTTGTGCCTCCCTCAAATTAAATGTTATTCACTGTAAAGTTAATCACCTTGAAAAGTTTTCACCTAGGAGAAGCATATCAACTCAGAGGGGAGAAAGGCTGAGTTTTCATTATGAGAAATTTGGGGGAAACTACTATAGGATGGACTACAGCAATGAAAAAAATGATACTACCTCTCCTGATGTATTTATTTTAATTCAGTGGCAGATGTTGCAAATTATATGTTCATTCAAACAGCTGCAATTTTTTGCCTCTGGCATACAGAAATTATTTCTTTATTCTGCTAGATTAAATCTGGAAAAAAATTCTATAATATAGGAAAGGTCTAGCCAATATGTTTCTGACTAAGGTGAAGTCTCTTCCTTTTCTACGTGGAAAAGTCAAGTGGACTAAATTGAATCTGAAGGTTACAGTAGAAGTGGGACAATACACTCTATTAAACAGGAAGCAGCAGATAAAGAAATTATGTCACATTCAACTGTCTTCCTTGTTATTCCCATCTCAAAGCATCTGATTAAGATGATTCAATATAAAGGTAGTTATTGACATCTCAGCAAATATTTGTAATGTGAGGATTCCAGATATTGCTTAGATGTGCTTTTATAGGTCCACTTTGCAACAACATAATGTGAATATCTTATATTGTCGCTACTGCATTGGTGCATCATATTGAGTTGACCAATAAGATTTACAGCATGTACTTTCAGGTCATTTCTGGTCATTCCACCTGAGATGTTTAGATAATAAAGTATACCAGTCTTCCCCACTTTACATTTTTTAGAGTAAAATCCCCATCCATCCTACCCTGTCTAGGTTCATTTGAATTAAACTATAGCATCCTGAAAAGACCAGTTTGAGAAAATTTACTCTGTGCCTTATGTGAAAATATATGGAAATCCCAGTATATCAAAGCATGTTTACTTACATCGGGATATAACTGATGAGAGATCTCTCATCTATATATTTGCCAATCCAAATAAAAATAAGACAATATAAGCCATTGCATAGCTTAACATGTAATACATTTTCTGTAAACAAAAGGTATCCTATTCATTTTCATTGCAGAAGGAAACTATACGCTGTTCCCTTAAGTGAAAGAAAAAAATATATATCTGGCTTTTTTTAAAAAAGGCAAAATAACTACAAAATGGAAGCATGTTATCAGTCAGAAATGCTTAAGAGGGGGGAAGATTATAAGTTTAAATAAGTAGCAATTTAATGCTTGCTTCAGTGGTGGGTTTAAAATTTTTTTACTAACAGTTCTGTGGGTGTGGCTTGGTGGGTGTGCTATGGCTTGGTGGGCATGGCTTGGTGGGTGTGGCAGGGAAAGGATACTGTAAAATCTCCATTCCCACCCCACTCCAGGGGAAGGTTACTGCAAAATCCCCATTTCCTCCCAATCAGCTGGGACTTGGGAGGCAGAGAATAGATGGGGGTGGGACCAGTCAGAATTTTTACTACTGGTTCTCTGAACTACTCAAAATTTCTGCTACCGGTTCTCCAGAACTGGTCAGAACCTGCTGAAACCCACCTCTGACTTGCTTCATTACCTTTCCAGGATAGAAAGATTAGAGGTGGCCTGCAGAAATGTGGCATTCACTAACAGTAGTTTTTTTAAAAAATAAATCAGCTAAATGTTATTAATCTTGAATGTTATCTGTCACTTGGCTAGATAATTCGAGTGTCCCCTTATGAAAGAAATAAAATACCTTGGATTGAATAAAACAGGAGAAAATTACTCTACCCCCATCCAATTACCCAATAGCTTCTAAGCTTACAAACAGACCTAATTATGTAATGCCACAACCAACCAAATAGAATTAGTTCTTCCTGTAAGTAGGCCCTCTGTTGACTCATTGCAATTCTGATATATTTTGAGGAAATTATAAGCATGTTGTTGGCATTGCTTGGTTTACTTAAAATATTGTTACTATTACTGCACCACGGACTTTATTGAGCAATGAAAAATATACACAAAGGGACAAACTTTTCTTGGGGATGGAAAGGTACTTTTTTTCCTCAAAATTTGACTTTCTTCAATTGAAGAACCCCATTTCAAATCAGAAAAGGGCACTTATTTCTACAGTAACTGTGTACATCTTGAGGATATTGATATTCAGCCATTGTTGTCATTACGCTTCCAAGTTGCTCGGAGATCTAAAATGTTCCATATTTGGGGAATGATCAAGATAATTAAGTTGTTCTTTCAGATTCTATTTCTCCATAAAGTTCGGCTAGTTTCTTGAACTCTGGTCCCCAGTCACCAAGATAATTATAATCCTGGTCAGAATGTGTAGTAGCTGAATCCAAAGAGCTGATAGATCCGGCTTCTGACCTTTGACCTTCATATGCATATGTCTGTAGAGAATCATATGGGGGCACACTCGGATCAAGGTCTGCTTCAGCCAGCCTTTGCTTAATAAATTCATGAACATCTATGTTGTCAAGATGAGATGAAGTGGGATGTTTGGTTGCGGGCTTCATCTCAGGCCGAACATCCCTCCGGAATTTCAATTCTTCAGCAGCAGATGGGTTCCGCAGAGCGGTAATGTCAAAAGCTTCAGTATCCTCCTCACCTCCACCCTCATCATCATAAGTGACAACATTTTCCCGGACATCCTCCTCTGAAATGACCAGAGGCTCCTTTTTGCTGCGTTTTAATGTGATGAACAGGACCACTATTGCTGATAAGAAAAATTCAGAATAGGATATTAGTAGGGCTGCCAACTAGTAACTCGTTCTAGCTGACTGATTAGCTGCCTTTTGGCAGAGTTATCTAATGTTATATGCATTTTAGCTATTTTCTTTTCTTTTCTTTTTTGGCAGAGTTATCTATTATTTTATCCATTAACTAGGCTGAAAGTACTTTCTTAGTACATTAACGTAACTTGCTCTTTGAGGTAATTATAACTCTAAGATAAAATAATATTTTCCTCTCAGTTAATATGATCACAAAATAGCCAAGTAAAGTTCTGGAATTAGATATTCAATTTCTGGGCTGGAGTTGGGCTATTTGAGCCATAATAATAAATACAGATAAGATGCTATAATATTTCTCAAGAAAAAAATGTAATAATTTCCTTTTACTGATCTATTACAGTAGTACAAGAAGACCCACAGATGTAAAAAAACAAAACAACCCCCCTCATCCTATTGATTAAATAATCCCCTTCAACCAACATAGAAATGCCTTGATTTATGAACGCACTAAGATGATTACATTCCTAGAAATTAAAGTTTGGGGCTGACAGGAAAAATGAACTCATAGATTTATGCTTGCATTTTGTTGAAAAATTGCTTGTAACAGAGAATATTTGCATCTTATATGTGATATTGGCATGTCCACATGCATATTTATACCATTTGCTTCTAATCACTCTAATAATGTGTGAGTTTTGTGTTAATAGCTTGATAACAGTTCACATTATGGAAAAGCTGCATCTTCACAACTTTAAACATTGAGTAAAAGATTATTATTAGTAGCCTCAAATCCCAAAACTGGAAAGCAAGCATGGCAGGCACCTTAGATCAGGGCTGTCAAACTCCCGGCCCACGGGCCAGATGTGTCACATGCCACACCCATGCCTGGTTTAGCGAAGGGGAAAAAAGTCCCAATACATCACGTGATGCCGCCTTGACTATGTGAGTTTGACATCCCCTGCCTTAGACCAATGCTTCTCACTCATAGCCACTTTAAGATGTGTGGACTTCAACTCCCAGAATTCCCCAGCCAGCAAGTCTGTACATCTTAATGTGGCTAAGATTGAGAAACAGTGCTTTAGACTTTATAGATCCCAAACTCCCACATTAGCACCCATATTGGGCAGAGTAGGAGAAAAGGATTTCAGTATCACAGGAGACTATGAAAAATATCTATTTATTTTTAATCAGAAATCTCCAAATACAGTACTAGAATTTAAGACATCTGCATCAGGGGTGGGTTCTAAATTTTTTTACTACTGGTTCTGTGGGCGTGGCTTATTTTGTGGGCATGGCTTGGTGTGGGGGGTAATGTGACTGGGTGGGTGTGGCCAATGTTTTTTTTTACTTTTAAAAGCATCTTTTCTACAACTTTAAGAGGTCGCAGAAAAAAATGCTTTTAGAAGCTTCTGACGATCACAGCTGAACCGCGCGATCATCAGAGACTTTTTTTTACTTTTTAAAGCATTTTTTCAGTCGAAGAGGTTGTAGAAAAAATGCTGTTAAAAGTAAAAAAAAAAAGCCTCTGTTGAGGTGGGTGGGGTAAGCAATCGGCAACTGGGCCGGGGACCGGTTCGGGGGCATGGCCAGCCAATGTTATTACCAGTTCTCTGAACTACTACAAATTTTTACTACCGGTTCTTGCAAACCGGTGCGAACCGGGAGCAACCCACCACTGATCTGCGTAGAAGAGAAACAAGGTTGTTAATGTATTGGAGCCATTTGAGAAACATACACTGAATTATTTCTGCATTTTAATAAAGCAGCCCTGCTCAACCATTCTAGAGCTGTTGAAACAATAACTCTCAAGCATAACAGCCAGTATGGTGCCTAAATTCTGAGGCCTGGCAGCTGAGGATGAACTGTAGATGTATTGACTTAATTGTATGCAATTAAGAAAGGGGGTATATAGTCATTATATACATATATATTCTCAACTGAGTGAATTTGGGTGAATGGATGAATGGACAGATAGTGTGAAATTCAACCAATTGAGAATATTAGCTAATGGATAGTATTCAAACGAGTCTAAGTACATAAACTCATAAAGTGTTCTGAGAAAAAAGCATTTCCAAGGACATTTAACTAATGAAATGATCTCCTTGCTTCATCTATCCCTTTGCTCCTCTTGATGAGCCTTTGACTGTTATCAGCTCATCCCACAGAGAGATAATTAGCAAATGGCTTTCTTATTCTCCCTTTCTTTCTTCTGGCAGAGGGATCCATTTCAAAAAGACTCTCTTCATCTCTTTTTCCCTGAGTGTATTAGCCTGCAACCTGAGTTGGTGGTTTCCTGAAATCTTACCTGGTGGATCGATAATGCTAATTACTTACTGACCTCTGCAAAATTAATTCCGCTGGATGCCAGAAGCTCAGCCATTTGCTTTCAAGATTTCCCTGTCCTATCAATTTAGTTCAAGCTTGGAATTATTCATTTTTAAGCCAGAACCCTGTATTTCTAGCTCCTGCTTATCAGAAACAATTCCTAGTTCAGTTGTTATTTTTCTTAGTGTTTGCCTCACACGGTTGCAGATTTTCTTCATTATTGAACCACCATGACCTAGGTGTTTTATGGAACCTGTTAAGGAAGGATTTTGATTATCAGTTGACTTGTTGCAGAGTCTGATGCTGAAAAGTGTTGAGAGGGAATGACTGGTCCAAGATTTCCATGCCTGGGGTAGGATTAGACCCTGGGTCTCCCTACGCCTAGTCCAGGACCTTAACCACTACATCACACTAGCTCTTGCAGTTCCTGGTTCAGTACTGCAACTCACATTGCTGTTGGGATTATCTGAAGCTTCCAGAAAAGAAACTAATTGAGGACTTACCCAGGAGAATGACAACACAAAGCAGGATGGCAATTAATGCTCCTGTACTCAATCCTGCAGAGGAGAGGAAAGCTTCTGCATGGCAGGTCCGCACACGACCATCTCTTTCACATGCACATACCCGTATGACAAGAGTGGCGCTACTGCTGAGAGATGGGACCCCTCCATCAGAGATGACAATAGGAAGGTAATATACATCCTGGATAGTCCGACTAAATCTTCTCCTTCGGGTCAGGATGCTGGCTGTATTATCTATAGGAGCAAGGATGAGATCAAAGTAGTATTAACAAAGATGATACAAACCTACTTAGAATACATTTTATCTTTTATTACATTTTTTTCATTTTCAACTTCTGGTGAATATCCTGGTAACCCTTAGTAACACACTGTTGTAAACTCTGGAAGTGCTTAGATATGAGAGCCTCATGGTGTGTTTTGGGTCATTTTTTGGATCATCCAAATCTGATCGTGTGACTGTGGGAATGCTCTGATTGTCATTTACAATGATGTAAATTGAAATAATACATTAAAAAAGAAGAACCTTTTGTAAATAACCAGGTACAATGTATGCCATATAATACATACATAACAAGGGTGAAATCTACTCACCTTCCTTACCGGTTTGGAAGTGCACATGTGCATCACATGCAATTTTGGACTCTCTGCACATGCACAGATGGTAAAAAACAGGTTACTTCCCGGTTAAAACCAGGAAGTAATGACGTCTGGGCAGGTGGGCAGAGCCTCGCGCTGCCGCTGCTACTGGTTCTCTGAACCACCCGCCGCCACCGCTACTGGTTCACCTGAACCGGTGCGAACTGGTAGCATTTCGCCCCTGATACATACTACATGTAATAAGTATATAGGGTGTCTTCCAATGCACATACCAATATCCCCACATATGGAAATCTCTTCCACTCCTCTGATTAGGTGACATAAAGTTTAACTTAAGTGTTGATTCTTAGCACAAACCATGATGACGGAGGAGGCTACAGTATATTAAGCATCAATTCTCAGTCACTTTACCTACCTTGAAAACAGCTGTTTCATTCATTGAAAATTTAATCTAAATAAAATCTAGCTTTTGAGCGGAAGAAAATCAACAGAGCTCTAGCTCTTTAGCTTTTCTCTGATTTTTTTTTTTTTTTGTATTCAAATGGCTATCTCTTTGTCACTTTCAGGTGCTAAAGAAGTCAACAACTGGTTAAATATGCACTCTGAAGAATGGATGGATTATTCTCCATTAGTTTATAGATGCAATATTAAACAATTCTCCAATGAAAACGCTGTATTTTAAACACATTTATTAGAAGTATAAAAATCACAGTATGATGTAGCATGCAACCTGATTTCTAAATCTAAAATACTGTGAAATACATTGTTCATCCTAGGGTTTTTTTTTTAGAAGAATAGCACTACAAATGAATAGAAAGCAAAGAGTCAGGAAAATTGGGTGGGAATAAATAGCTTTTTTGTTATATTATTAAAAATACTTTAATTCAATTTTCATTCTGTACTAACACAAAGTAGCTAAGAAGCCTAATTAAAATCAAGATTTTTACAAAGACATAAATTTGAAACATATAAAACACACTAATACATATTAATGCTATCGAGGTGAATTCAGGTATAAATAAAAATTTAGAAAAAAATCTAACTTTTAGAAGTCAAATTTTATGGCCCACAGCATTTATTGGATAAATCTATTCACAGACGTAGCTCACATTTTGTTTTTTAAAAATAAAGGCACATCTGTTGGAAGTTTGTTAAGTTCTAATTATGTGATACACATGACTCTACTGCTGTAAACAACTGCTTAAAATATCTTTATATAGGAAACCAGGAATTTTAAATACAGATTGATTAAGAAGCATTTAAACATGTAAATGAATTGATATCTTTGTCAAGCATGGAATCATATGTATTTTTTTTCAACCTATGATCCAGCATGTAGCAGTTTTGCAAAAAGGAAAATCTGTTTGAGGACTTTCACAACTTCATTAAAAAAAAAAACTCATTTGTTTTATTTTCTTCACACCACTTCATTATATAAACCCTTTGTTCTGTCTCTCCTTACTCATTCCTTCTGCAAAATAATACAATACAATAAAACAGAAGAAAATAAAATAAATCCCCCAATACAATTGTCTATTCCACAAAAGAACAGCTCCAGTCCCCTGATTATTTTGATTGTCCTTTTCTGCAGCTCTTCAATTTTGATAATAATCCTTTCGAGAGCGAATAATAAGAACTGTACAAATATTGGGAGTCTGGAAAAAAAAGCATACTAAAGGAAAAAAAAATCTTCAGCTAGATTATCTTTCTTATGAATATTTCATTTAGAAAAAAAATAAATAGGAAAGTTGTATGGCAATGACACAGCTTCATAAATTCTCTATAAGAAGAACAAAGTAGACAGAGGGGGGAAAATTCTTCCTCTTGTTTATTTCTAGAACCTGAAGTTCATCCAGTGACAGTGAAGGATGGAAATTTCAGGAGAAGCAAAATGTAACCACATGGCCCCTGGTTAAATTGTATTTTTTAACCACAGTAGGATGTGATGGAGGTTCTGAAAGGTGATTAGACAAGTTGTGGTTATCAGTAGCTAATATCCATAATGGCTCACTCATGTTCCCACCTGCTTCTCTCTCTATGACTCACATCAGGAAGAAGAAAAACAATTATGTTTTGTCAGTGTGAAAAAACAGGTCCACTTTGAAAAGCCAATTAAACTGATTTATTGGTACTAACAGAACAGAGTATTTGTAGTTCAGGGTAGAACTGGTTTATTGTATTTATTGTAGCTCAGGGTTGAATTGATTTATTGCTAAAATGCCTATGCATAGGAATCTTCTCAACTAATGGTTAGCACCTGCTTGGAGTTAGATAAGGGTGAATGGAATTCTAGGGACGTAGGACTTAGTCTGCTTATGGCTACATAAGGATTCTAGACTGATCCCTCTTTTAACTCCATCCCCAGGTTCTGCCATTCCTTCTCCTACGTGTTTCCAAGGTGGATGCTTCTCTAGATCACATCCAGGGAAGCAACAGGAGTATGCAACTGCCTTTGTGATATATTGGTGAATTTCTTCTAATATTTGGTTAGCTCTTATGAAAAAATGCATGATAGGTAGCTTGGTCTTTGGTTTGATTCAGGGGTGAAATCTACTTACCTTCCTTATTGGTTCAGAAGTGTGCACTCCGCCCGTGCGCACTTGCTTCATTTGCGTGCACACCACGTGCAATTTTGGACCCTCTGCACATGCACAAAGCCTTCTGCGCATGTGCAGAGAGTCAAAAATAGCTTACTTCCTCGTTAAAACCAGGAAGTAATGACGTCTGGGTGGGTGGGCAGAATCTCACGCTGCCGCCGCTACCAGTTCTCCGAACCATGTGCAGCTGCTGCTACCAGTTCATTTGAACCGGTGCGAACCGGTAGCATTTCACCCCTGGTTTGATTCACCTGGGTTCTTCTGACCATATTAGGATTCTATATAATTCTAATGTCTGATGTGCAAAGGTATTTTAAAAATACAATATAAAGACTTGTAATTTTCACCATGTGTTTTACCAAGGGACTTTGAAAAGACAAGAGGGACTGAGAAAGGAAGCAGACTGAATAATTCCATCTGCTTTTATCAACAGACTTTGCTTGAGTTAAGACATCAAAGCTTTCTCGTTTAAATTGGTCAGAAGAACAGAATCAACTTCATAACAAACAATGTGCACTCTTATGTGTTTGACTAAAGTGCCTTTCACCAAACTGCACACTCAAAAATAAAAGAGAGGCTTATTTGATGACTGGAAGAAGATTCAAATTCACATGCACACACACACACACAAAAAATTTTTAAAAAAATCATGAGAAGCATAGAAAAAAAAAACACCCTCAAAAGATTACCTGTAAAGTGAAGAGGGTTGAAAGAGAATTGAAATGTGAGCACAGGTGCAAATGAAAAAGGAGATAAAAGCAGAAAGAGAAAATTATATTTCAAAGATGAAAGGCCAAGCTGGCTGAAGGAAAGGAACAAAATCCACAAATATAGAAAGATGCTTTTGTAAAAAGCAATTTGTAGCATAATAGTAAAAATAAAATTCACAAAAATAGAAATCCATTAAGTGTAGGAATCCTGAAAGACTGTCATTTAAAACAGGCTTTGGGTAATATTTTCAGTGGGAAGAGAATGAAGGAAGACTTTTGCAAATAACATTACTATGCACATGTCAAAATCCTGAAAACTACTGAACACTCTATAATTTTATTTTTCTTCAATTATAGCAGTCCTCAATAACAGGTGAAATTAAATACAACTATCATAATTTTTTTAAAAAAAACCCTCCTCTACAATCTGGATTCCCAGTGATAGTTTTAAGGCAATTAAAAAAAATGTATTCACATGAAGCTAGAAATGTTTCTCACTATAACTGACATACCAGAGTACCCCAATGGACTGTCAGAAGTGAAAAATTATAATATCTGCCATGCATAGAAAATTTATTGATTTGCACCCAGATAGTTTTTCTGTCTCTAATAATAAAAATTAAAACCATTGTCTCACAAGAGAGTCAAATATGAGAAAAATCAGTATGTGCAAGATCTTTACCCCATATTAAAATTTCTTTTAGAATAGTTGCAACAGTACTTTCAAATATACTTGAAAAATATATGCTTATTATCCATGGTTACTCTTGCACCATACAGTTCGTTATTAGTGTTAGTCTAATGGAGGGGAACACACTTTAAAATGGAAAGTTGTAGTGATTTTGTTTTGTCCATGTGAAAACTTTGAGGTTTTTCCAATGAGGTACTATCTTCCCCTTCCTTCCTTCCTTCCTTCCTTCCTTCCTTCCTTCCTTCCTTCCTTCCTTCCTTCCTGTCTTCCTCCTTCCCTTCCCTTCCTAGAAGCAGTGGGGGAAGGAACAAGGGAGTGTGCAATTTTTTTCTTGGTTCCATAGTAACTTGTGGGAACATGCCAGGGAAAGAAGAACATATAAACATGGCTGACTGTGACTGTGCAAACGGCGGCACTGAAGCAACCATGGGTTTTTTCCCCCAAAATTTCATTCTCTTGGTAGTAATGGGCCCTGGCATTCTGTAAATTACCCCATTTGGAATTTCTTTGTTGAAAAGGTTTTGCCCTCTGACTAGATGCTAAAATATATGAAGAATGGTTGCAGGAAATGGGTATATCAAGTTTAATGAAAAGAAGAAGTAGGGGTGACATGATAGCAGTGTTCAGGTATCTCAGCAGTTGCCACAAAGAAGAGGGAGTCAAGCTATTCTCCAAAACACCTGAGGGCAAGACAAAAAGCAATGGATAGAGATTAATCAAAGAGAGAACCAATCTAGAACTAAGGAGAAATTTCCTGACAATTAGAACAATTAATCAGTGGAACAACTTGCCTCTAGAAGTTGTGAGTGCTCCAATGCTGGAAGTTTTTAAGAAGAGATTGGATAACATTTATCTGAAATAGTATAGAGTTTCCTGCCTGAGCAGGGGTTGGACTAGAAGGTCCCTTCCAATTCTGTTATTCTGATGCAGTGTTTCACCCAATTATGGTTACAAAGTATCAAACAGATATGAGAGTTTTAGTAGTATATAGATTAACACTCTCTACTGAATCCTGGATAAGTACTTAAATTCTATGGATTAGTTGTCAATCTTACCAAATTAAATCTGTCAATTTGGTTGTTTTTCTTTTCTCTACTCTAAATGGCAATATTTGCCTTGCTGTGTAACAAGAAACCAGAAACAATTCCTAATGCTTACTTATTATAATAGTATAATATAAATACACAAACTATTATATTGATTTCAATTAATTAGTTAGAATTAGTTTGAATAGGATGGGAGAGTATAATCTGTAAGCAAATGATTTCTTAATATTTTTATTTTTTATTGATATTTATTCTTTTTCTCCTGTTTTCTTTTGTATGTTAATACTTTCTTTTTATTCTTAAAAAAAAGAATTTAACACAATTCCTTATTTCATTTTATGATTCATACTTTGTTATATGTTGCTCTTGATATTGGTATTCCAGATAAAGTTTAATGGTGATTTTAAATGCTTGTATATGATGTAGCATATTCGGTTGTTTTAGTCATTTATTGGAATACTAGAAAATCCTTTGTTTATTCACTTGATTCTCTTTTTCTTCTGCTGATATATTTCCTCCCAAATATTCGTATCTAGTTATAATCTATCTATCATCTATCTGTCTTTGCTTTGGTAATCACTCCCTGTGCTTTACCCAAAAGGAATGGTTATGCATCATTTTAAAATGTCTGTTATCAAGTTTAAAACAGTTATTTCAGTTTGAAATGGATGTTTTTGGTTACTTTGGATATTATTTTGAGCTTAAAACTTTTCAAAGTATCTGAAAAAGCCTGGCTGGAATACAAAATAGCTTTTTCCAACTTGAAACAGTTCGAAATAAGGCATTTCAGCTAATCAAATCAAATTTAGCACATCAGTAAAATCTATTTTTCACACTCTGATTCTACAAACGTTCTCTTAGGAATGTACGGATGATTATATACTGTCAACATATACGTAAAAATGTAATCCTGTGGGAACAAAGTCAAGCACTTGTTACTATAGATACCACAATCTAAAGTCAAGTCATTAAATGTACACCTGTAATGAAATATTATTTTAGATTTACAATATAAAAAAGGCATAGTCACTTGACTCTGTGCAGCTACAAACAAGAAACTGAGGAGGAGACCAGCATGCTAGGTGCTACAGTGATTGATTTTTCTACATTTTTGGCATAAATATGGATTATAAATGCCTAGTGTGGAATATAAATAAAGCAAATGATTCTTTAAAAAGAAAATGATTTCACTATTTTAAAAATGAAGCAAGATGCAAGGAATACATATTAGAAAATATCAAACATTTGATTTGCAAAAATTAGGGTAAAGAATTTATTTCAGTGGGAATTAAAATGGGAAATAGAATTGTTTTGCACATAAACTCCCAATTACAACTCAAAGGGCCAACACTTTGATAATAGGAATTTGTGCACCAAATGAAGACATAGTTACCTTTTTCAAAGGATTTATGGATATATTAATGGATTTACCATAGGAAAATTAGTATTTAATGGGTTACTGGAATGATATAATTTGCTCCAGAAGGACAGAACTTTCAAGAAAGATTTTAAGGAAACACATAGGAAACTACCAAAAGTTCTTTTTGATATGGTGGACAATTTAAAACCGATAAGTATATGGAGACACAAAAATGTTAATGCAAAAGAATATACTTATTTTTCTAAATAACACAAAAGTTGTTCTCAAAAATCAATTGGCATTATGTTAACTAGTCTAAGTTGCTATAAAAATAATATCGGTGTATGTTTAAGTCTATTTATATAATATTGCTTAAATAAGAAATGACAATTCTTTCTTGGTCCCAGAGAATGAGTTTCCTTGTGATCTTCTTCCCAACATTCTTTCAAGCAAATAAATGTTCATTGTTTCTCAGCATGACATGGGTTAGAGATTCAAACGGTTAGTTGTGTAAAGTGAAAACCATTTTCTGTACTATTCCATTTTGTCTCAAGCATTTACAGTATAAACTACAAGGTTGACCAGATCAAGAAACCAATTGCATAGGAAGACAATAACAATCCTTTATTGAGACAGACTGTAGGAACAGAATTTTGCAAATTGGTTTGTGCTTTACCTTTCCTCATTCTTATACTCAACTGAGTTAGACAGGACCAACCTGATCATCTTCCTATCTCCTTTTTCATGGCTAAAGGAAGGTTTCTGTCTTCTAATTCCAGTAATGGTTTCTGAATGTTTCCTGAATATTTCCTCCAAGGCATCTCTAGCTCTCTACAAATAGCTACCCAAATGATTTTTAATTGTTGAATGAACTGGGCAAAGTGAAGGGAGTAGTGGGAGTTCAAAGAAAAAGACAGCTATCATCACATTGAGTGGAGAAGACAGTACCTGTTTGAAATTTGCTTCCAAATTCTGTTATTCTGTAACAATTTTCTACAAACTGAATATCTCTGTACAGTAAGAATTGGGAGGAGAAAGGCTTGTTGACAGTGCTGCTACTGAGAGAATGCCACCTTCAGTGAACCCAGTCTTAAAACTTCTCAGTGATGCCCCCAACTTCCAACATTGGAGGAACTACCATATTTTTCAGAGTATAAGACACACCTTTCCCCCCCAAAAAAGTGGGTGAAAATCTGGGTGTGTTTTATACTCTGAATGTAGCCCTGCCCAGCTTCTCAAATGGAGGTTTCAGAGGCTGAAAAAAAAATCAGAAACAAAACTTCAGAAAAAAAGCCTCCAAACATAGCTTCAAAAAAAAAAAAAAAGCCTCAGAAACAAAGCTTCAGAGGCTTTTTTTCTGAAGCTCTGTTTTGGAGGCTTTCAGAGGCAGAAAAAAAAAGCAAGGCACAGAGCTCACAACCAACAAACCTGTTGCTAAAATTCACCTCTGGGAACAGCTGATTGGGAGTATTCTGGGAAGTCAATCCACCTGCCAATCAGCTTTTTTCTTATTTTCCTCCCCAAAAACTAAGGTGCGTCTTATACTTTGGTGTGTCTTATTCTCCAAAAAATACAGTAAACCTTGGATACCTAGTCTATGCCCTCCTTACTACCTTTACAGAGAGCTATAAAAAGACAGCTGTTCAAAAAGACATTTGAGGAAAAGTAAATGACTGCTACCCACAAATGAGTAGCATTCATTTTCTACAAATTTTTGGATCATGGTGGTGGTAGGTATTGATTACTAAATCTTATATACCTACAAAATGAGCTGTAAATTGCTTATGGACTCCAATTCCATATATAGCTTGCTATCACAGCTGACATTAAGGTTTGTTTAAAATAAGGGTTTCAAACTCTTTAATTGTATTTTTCGTTATACAGATCTCAGTGGATCTAAATTTGATTTTTACTAATATTAGATGTAAGCGTTTTGAAAATCCAAAAAAATGTTAAACTGCCAAGAAAGCATCTTTATATTTGTTTTAATCCAAGCTGCTCTGCAAGGATAAAAGTGACATGTTTTTTAAAAATAATGGAATAGTTTCTACTCTAAAAAAACCTTACATTATTCTACAAACTCTCCCATGTAATATTTGCATTTTGTCATGTCTCTAGTTTTTAATCTCTTTTCCTTTCTAAATAAATAAACAAGCAAACAAACAAACAAACAAACAAACAGAGAGATGTTCTGAAATTAGAGATAGAGTTGGTTCATGTCAATAGGATAAAAGTGAGGGAAGTGGAACATGTCTTATTTCAGACTTTCCTCGCTTCTGCTCCCACTGGGATCAGGTCTAAAACTAGGTCACCTTTTTCTACAGGTTAAAAAATATTTGAGGACTGCAAATCCCATTTTTCTGCAATGCACATGAAATGCCTCCCAAATTGCGCTCTGGTTTTGGAAACTGGAAAATCATGAGCTTTGAGGTTTCCACAGGGGCTGGAAGGCATCTTCGAAGATCCAATTGCCCCCTTTGACAGTGGACATTTCTCTCTGCCCTAAGAGGTGGAAATCTAATATATTTTGTACTTGCTGAGAGGCCTCTTCAAGGCCAAGAAGATTGCATTACTGAAGAACAAAGGGGTCAGCATTAAATAGCAAGGGCAACAACAGTGAATTCCTAATAAAGTAAAAGAAGCTAACTCCCTGAATTCTTTCCACTTCTCTCTATCCGTATGCTTTTCAATTGTTTCCTCCAGTACATTCCTCTGAAGGGGAAACCTTTTAAATTTTCCATTTCACATGTCAACTTCTCAACATGTCAGCAACATTTTTAAGGCTAATTGGCTCTCGCCCCAAAGAGTCTAAAACTATGGCAAAAACATGGATTCAAAGAAACAAAGCAAGCACACAAACAATACTGTAGCAAAATACAACCACAAATCTCATGTACATTCTCAATAACGTTCTTGTTTCAAAAGTTAAAGTCTTATTGTTGCATTAGATTCTTAATGTTCATGGAATGTTCACATCCAAAAATGGAAACGGATTACATTATCTTCTCCAGTATGGTGTTGGTTTCTTTGATTGTTTTGATTTCTCAGTCTAATCTAAACCCTGAAATTTCTCGGTTGTCACCTCTCCATCTAATAATAAGATCCAAGCAGTAAAGATGAATGTTTTACCTAGACTTATCTTTTTATTTCAAATGATACCGGTGCTTAAATCAGACAAACCATTGCTAGAATGGCAAAAAGGACTGAACAAATTCATTTGGAATGATAAAAAACCAAGAGTTAAACTGAAAATAATGCAAGATACTCGTGAGAGAGGTGGTCTTAAACTCCCAAACCTTCGACTATATTATGAAGCAACTGCATTGATACAATTAAGTGATTGGTTTGGGAAAACTAAGACTGATTTGTTGAATATAGAAAGTCATGACCTGGTTTGGGGTTGGCATGCATACTTATTTTATGATAACAAAGTGGATAAAGTGTTTAATAGTCATCTACTTAGAAATGCCTTGTTGAGAGTCTGGAGAAGGCACCGAACTAATTGGGATTACAAGATTCCGTTTTGGCTGGATCTCGCTGATACCATGTGGAATACAAATATTAAGTCACTTGGGGGTTTCTTATATAAAGAGTTACTTTACTTTGAAGAGGGCAGGTGGCGATTGAAGACTTTGGATATGCTGTTGGAAGAAGGGAAATCGTTGACTTGGTTGCAGTACAATCAATTACAGATGAGATGGAAAGAAGATCAACAAACTGGTTTAATGGAATATGAAGTAGAATTGGTTGAACAGATAAAGCGGACAGGTCCAATGCATATTAAGAGAGTTTATAATGTTCTGTTAGAAAGAGATTCAGAAAATGAGCTAGTTAAAGATTGTATGATTAAATGGGCACAAAATTTCTCTCAACCAGTTATGATGGAAACATGGGAAAAAATATGGGTTCAGAACGTTAAATTTACACAGTCACAAAATTTACGAGAAAATTTTTATAAAATGTTTTATAGATGGCATTTAGACCCCAAGAAATTGTCTTGTATGTACCCTAATGTGCAGCCAAAATGTTGGAGATGTGATTGTTTAGATGCTACGTATTATCACATCTGGTGGACTTGCAGGAAAGTGAGGGCTTTTTGGATAAAAATCTGGTGGGTTATGCAAAATGTTTTAAAGAAAAAAATACAATTTTCTCCGCAATTTTTTCTACTGGGTATAGTTAAAGACTTTACACTGGGTGAAACTAAATTGATTTTGTATATGGTGACAGCAGCTAGGTTGTTGATTGCCCAACATTGGAAGAGTGATGTTTTACCGACTGTTGATCAATGGACCCAGAAGATGGCTGGATTTGCAGAAATGGCAAAGGTTTCAGCTTTTTTAAAAGACCAGACGCATGAGAAGTATATACAGGAATGGAAATTATGGATTGAGTATGTACAGAATAAGTATCAGACTAGAAAATATTATATCGCTTTTAGCTGAGATGATTATGTTAGTATGTTAGTAAATATAGAAAAAAGATATGGAAGATTGAATAACATATATATTGTTTGGGAATATTAATATTGCATATAATGGAAGTCAAGGGGGGGAGGGAAGAGGGAGGAGGGGGAGGGTTAGGGTGGGGACGGGACGGAATTATATATTGTTTTTATATGTATCTTATAATGTGGGGCTAGGGAGGGGGGGGAAAGGGGGGAAAATTTGTATTGGTAAAACTTTTTCAATAAAAAAAAAAAATAAGATCCAAGCTTACTTAACTTTTACAGAACAACCAAGGATGTCCAGATATTATGGTACTTCCGGGCTAGTGGTGGGTTGCTACCGGTTCTACCTGGATCAGCAAACCTGTAGTGGTGGCGGTGGGAGGCTCTGCCCACCCACGCCAGATGCTTCTGCACATGCGTAGAAGCATTGTGCATGCATGAGCATGCACACACGCACGAGCGAACCAGTAGTGATGAGTTTTGCAACCCACTACTGTTCCGGGCTGGACTAAAGCCAGCTGCTGGAGAGTGCATTTATGTAATTTCCTAGCAGTATTACCCTGCTTTCTTCTAGAATGTTTGTAAACTTCCATTTTTTAAAAATAAAAAATTACAATTCAGCCAATATTCCTGGAAGTTCCCAGGTGGTTCCCCATTCAATTCCTAATAAAGACTGTTGTTGCTTAGCTTCTAAGTTCAGCCAAGGTTGTTAGCTGCTATTTGACATATTGATTTGTAGAAGGTCATGTTGTTTTCCTAGAACATTTTATAGAAATTTATGCAACAAGAAAAGGTATGTTATTGAACAAATCAGAAACATAATACATTTAAAATAGACAAAATTAAGGGCCAAATATGACATATCCCATTTATGAAATTCTTACATTGCCTTCAATGTAAGAATTGCCTTTCTAAAGCTTGGTGGGAAAGGATTTAGTTTCTACTATGATATTCTATTAAAGTGCATCCACCAACAAATAGTCATTTAGTTTCTTAGATTAGTATAAAACAAGACATTATTATAATCATATCCATTTTACTGAATTGATTTTTCAGCTGAAAATGAACTCTGGTAATATTTTACAATTTTATGTTCTTTTACTACTAGTACAACATGATAAGCAGCAATATTTTCCCCTTTTTCCTAATTCTGACCTTTCAGAGAGACAATAAAACCACTAATATCTGCCATGAGGACATATGTCTTTAACTAAGAAATTGAAGCTTCATAGTTCCAACAAATCACTGTAAAATATTTTGAACTGTATACAGCATAAATGAGAAATACAACAATATATAGTTAAGAGTAGAAAAGGTTATTTTTTCCCAGATAATTACTGGATATAGTTTGCCTGCCAATCAAAAAAAAGATGACAATGGCACCCTTTCTTATAAAATACTGTTATCCTGATTGACTATGGTATTTGCACATTGGCAAAAGTGATTCTGTTCAATGAGACACTGAAGTCAAACATAGAGCCCTGCCTAGTCAGTTATGTTTTTTATTTACCTTCGTTGTCCTTTAATGTAAAGTTGGGATTCAAAGAAAAGTTGTCATCTAGAGCAAAATGGAAGCTTCGCCCTTCTGTAATGTCATCTCTGTCAGTGGCACTGATCGTCTGAATAACCTGGAAAGAACACAGGATAGAGTGATTAATTATCTTTGAATTGGATTTTAATTTTAACAGAACTCAGTAAGATCATGTAAGCTCAGCTTGTTGACATAGTATTCATCTGAGATGGTGCCAAGTATATCATTTTATTCTTGGTTGGTGTCATTTATTAGTCTATTAGATTTATTTGGAGAGGACAGCATTTAAGCAATGTCATGAAATGAACTAAACACAACCTCAGCACTCAGATTTATTCATTTATTTTCTGAACAATGAAGTCCCGGTGGTTAGAATGCAGTATTGTAGGCTAACTCTGCCCACAGCCAGGAGTTCAATCCTGACCAGCTCAAGGTTGACTCAGCCTTCTGAGGTCAGTAAAATGAGGATCCAGATTGTGGTGGACAAAATGCTGACACTGTAAACCATTCAGAGAGTGCTGTAAAGCACTGTGGACAAGTATATAGGTCTAAGTGTTATTGCTATTTACAATATAGCCAAACAGAAAAATATTTATATATGACTTTATTTAAGCTACTTGTTTATCATTCTATTGTAGGTCAGTAGAATCATAAACTTGGAAGGGATTGTAGAATCAGTTGGAAGAGATCTCAGAGGACATCTGGTCTAGTTATGTGCTCAGGGAAGGTTCTCAAAGTATTTTGAGCAGAAAATTATCCAGTCTCTATTTGAAAACCTCCAGTGAAGGGAAACATGCCACTTTGTAAGGCAACTTGATGGCTGCATGATTGATAGGATTTGAAACTGCTCCCAATAGGTTGTATAAATCTTATTAATACTTTTTTGACTTGCTTGAAATTGCAATGTCATTTCAATCTTTTCTTAAAATGTGGACTAACCATCATCACTATTCACTCTTTTTAAATAAAATATGTCCCATGAAATTAAGATTTGGTTCATGAATAATTGGGGCATTTATTCAAAATCCTTTTTTGTCTTCAAGTTTGAATCCTGGTAAATGCCCTCCCTCAAAAACAGTAACTGTAAGAGGAATCTTTGAATCCTAGTGGATGATCACTTAAACATGAGCCAGCAATATGCAGCATCAGCCAAAAAAGCTAATACAATTCTTGGTTGTATAAACAGAGTCATAGAATCAAAATCATATGAAGTCTAGTATCACTTTATAAATCCTTAGTAAGACCACACCTGGAATAATGCATCCAGTTTTGGTCACCACATTACAAAAAAGATGTTGAGACTTTGGAAAAAGTGCAAAGAAGAGCAACTAAGATGATTAAGGGCTTGGAGGCAAAGACATACGAAGAACAGTTGCAGGAATTCGGTATGACCAGTCTAGAGAAAAAAAGGACTAGGGGTGACATGATAACAGTATTCCAGTATTTGAGGGGCTGCCACAAAGAAGAGGTCATCAACTTATTTTCCAAAATACCAGAAGGCAAGACAAGAAACAATGGCTGGAAACTAATTGAGGAGAGAAGCAACCTGGTATTAATGGGAAACTTCCTAACAGTGAGGACAATTAACCAGTGGTACAGCTTGCTTTAGGAAGTTGTAGGTGCTTCATCACTGGAGGTTTTTAAGAAAGCCACCTGTCTGAAATGGCATAGGGCAGTGATGGCTAACCTTTTTGCCATCACGTGCCAGGAGAGGGGGGGGAGGGTCATGGGAGCAGGTGCCCACATGCATGCGTGCGCAACCCTCCTCCCCCCTCCTAGCACATGATGGCCTGGTAGGCCCATTTTTCTTTCTTACCTGGCTCCAGATCCTGTCTATTTATCTGGGAAGGGCGAAAACAGCCTTTTCCATTCTCTTGGAGGCCCTACGGAGGCTGAAAGGGCCCATTTCCTGACTCCCGGTGGGATAGGAAGTGACATTTTTTGCTGTCCCCAGCCTCCAGAATCTCTCTAGGAGTCTCTAGGAGCCTCTCTAGGAGTCTTTTTCCCTACTTCTGGTGGGCCCAGAAGGCCCAAAAATCATCTGGCCGGCAGGCGCATGCGCCCCAGAGCTGAGCTGGCGTGCCCACTAATATGGCTCCGTGTGCCACCTGTGGCATGCGTGCCATAGGTTTGCCATCATGGGTAAAGGGTCACCTGCTCCAAAGTTCCTTCCAGCTGTATTCTGATTGATTGAATTATAGAAAGTTCTCAGAGTAGAAAACTCTATTTTCCAGCATAATCAGGAAAAAAAAAACTACTGGAACAATGAAACCGATGCGATATACTTGAAGAGATGAAGATTCACATTCCAGAGAAGAGTCATAAATGAGGTCTTTTCACCCACAATGTCAATCTCTGGATGGTGTTGCTAATTCAGTGCAACAGCAGTCGACATGATTTCCACCCGCCTACTTATGCATTGCCAGGCAAAATGATTAAATCAGAAAAACAGTAACACTGGGGATTATGTTATTTCCCCAATTATAACTTAGGTCTGAAGTGCAGCATGAGCAAAAATCTGACAGCTACTATATGCAGTTCATTTTATCCCATATAAAGTGAAGACAAATTGTGGGTAAGACATTGTTTGAGCTGGAAAAGAAAACCCTAGGTTTCTGTTTGTGCTTGAGTTTGGCAGGGTGGGGGGTGGGGAAACCTCTGCTTATGTCCCTGCATTGGAAGCTTACTTTAATATAAATATATATTCATTTAAGTAAATGCATTATCATTTACTATGAATGTTGTCAAAACTTTTAAACTGTCACAAGGAGACTCACATTTCCCCCTCCCCCACTTGAGACATTTGCAGAACAGTTCTCAGGCATAAAATTGGAAACTTAGGGAATCAAACAATGAATATGGAGCAAACCTCCTCTGAATTACATTCTAACCAAATACTTTGTTCAATGTTGTAGCATTATTAGGATTTTAATATGCCAGAATATTAAAATAAATGCATCAAAGTATTAAGTCTTCCGTCTAAGGTTTTGTACTCTTTAAGCTGTTTAAGAAGCTGTTTATACTGCTACCCCGACTGTTTTTTTTCCCCATTGATCTTTTTTGGGACTTAACCTTAAGTGTGTAATTAGCAACTGACCTGGCTGGGCTTTGCATTCTCACAGACAATGACATCATAGTCCCTGGCAAG
Organism: Ptyas mucosa; assembly: GCA_012654045.1. Classification (NCBI taxonomy): domain Eukaryota; kingdom Metazoa; phylum Chordata; class Lepidosauria; order Squamata; family Colubridae; genus Ptyas; species Ptyas mucosa. Next base: position 344,767 of record WNWU01000053.1, read on the forward strand.
CTCCGGAGGGTTGTCATTAACATCGAGAATTTTAATTTCAACAGGGACATGGCTCAAGAGTCCAGGACTGTCTGTAAAAAAAAAGAAAAGAAAACCCACACAGTTTAAATACATATACATGTGCAAATAAAGTGATTTAGCTTTTTTAGAATCCATTCAGACTGACAAAGCTTGTCTTTCCCTGGTACTCTCCATGGTCCTGAAAGAAGCTGGGAAAGTAATTCACAACAGCAACTTGTTAGAAATCTAGGTATTTCTTCTGAAGATGATGAATTTGGAAGAATCCAATACAATAGCAATCTGACACAGGTAAAGCTTGCTAAGTTTTCAAAAATGGAACCCATGTCATTAAACAACAGGTTTGTAAAATGTAGAATGGGACTTGCTATCTGGAAAAAAAAAAGAAACCTTTTCAGAGTCTATTGCATATTCTTATGTTATCAAGAAAGCAATAATCAGCTAATTTCATTAGAGGTTACAATTTAATATATAATAAATAATTAGGAGCTCTGATCTGTTAAAGCATGGAAAAGTCAATTAAAATATCAAGAAGTTAAAGATCTTCACATGATATGCTTTTTTAGTTGCTTTTGTTTTGGGAACATTATTTTAAATTCAGTAGTAATATATTAAAAAAATTAAACCACTCTGATATTGATTTTGTTTCAAAAAAGAATATAAAATTAAAGTAAGTAGCAAATGAATCACAAATAAGCATGAAAGAATATGGGGAGAGTGCTATTCCCCTACTGAAAAAAGAGAAAATCTCCATCTTTCCTAGCTCTATATGAAAACATTAAATCACCCCAAACTTTTGGTTGCTCCTTCCCCATCAAATTGCCATTGTCACTGAATCTTTTGTAAAACCAACAGACATATGTTCCATCATTACCTTACCTAGCCATTATTGATTACAGTCACAATCCATTCCATAAATTTCATTATTTTAGGTGTCTTATGTGCCTGCCTCACAAAAAAAAAATAGGCAAAGAATAAATACATCAAATCCCAAGGTTAAAATTTAGTTTCTTTCAGTTTCAAGCAAAAAGTCCAAAAGTGGTTTCCAGGTAGAATTGAAACTAGAGAAAGTCTATTCTTTAATCAGAGTAGTCAATTTTGCCATCTCCAACTACATTAACTTCACTAATTATTCTTCCATTGTAGGTATTTGTGACTGTAGTACTGATATTAGTACCAATAAATCTCAAGAAAAAACCAGTTTAGTCTTGTTGACTTACATTTGAATTGCTCTCTCTTCTATTGCGATTGAATTTGATGAGGTTCTAAATTCCTTTGCAAGTCACCTTGTATTACAACCTTATACCTGTTTCCTTAGGAGTAAATTCCACTGAATTGGAAATAGTTCCAAGGAAGCATGAATAACAATGGATGTGTGAATGCAACGTCCTTTGTTCATAAACATCAACATTTTTAAAAATATTATCCAATTTTTAAGATTGGAACACTTGTAGACTTAATTTTCAAATCCTATTTTCCCTTTCTAAGGCACAAAACACAAAAATATCGCATTGAACAATTTTAGTGTGTTTTTTTCTTCAGCCATATATAGCATATTTGAATAGAATTGATATTTAAAAACATTAAAATAAAGTTTATATTTAAATTTAAAATTGCAGGAAGTCCATAATGCTGATATTTTTCAGCATGCTCAAATCAATATGCCGAAATCAATTCTATCCAGATTTTACTACTCTGTGCTTTTCACTGAATGGCTCCTTCTTACTTTGCTCCCTTTGAGAAATATAAACAACCAACTGATTAGGGGAAAAAATCTTAGCAGGATCAAGTTGTATCATCACCTTATGGGATGTTTGAACGCTCTTTGGCTCCCACAGTAAATTATAAATGCAAAATGAATCAAGAGAGAAAGAGGAGCAATATGGAAAGAAGTTGCCCTTTAAATAATTCACCAAACAAAAACAAACCTCCAATAAATTAGCCATCAGGACGAACAAAACAGTTTCATTAGCAGTGTCGTTGCATAGGCAATCATCCAGTATTCTCTGCCAAATACAAGGCAGGTTAGGGGATTAACATGCTGTAAGAATTATGCGTGCAAATGAATGTTACATTATGCATTGGAGTTACAATCCTGTAATAAAGTTTGAACAATGAAAGGTTGAACTCATTTACTTTAATTATCGGGTACCAGACATATCAGCCCGATAATTTACTATGATGGTAATACTAGAAGACTAGAAGCCAAACAAAATTGGTCAGTTTGCCCCAGGTTTAAGTTTTTCTCATTTTAAACATTAATAAATGTCACAGAAAATGGACAGCCTGCTTTTTTTTAGCCTACTTTCTTCTTCTGAAAATATGCCGATAATCTGGAAACTGATATACTGTAATTCAGAACTGTCTACATTTTCTTTTTGATAGTATCTTGGTTATCATTTTAGATTCAGAACATATATCATTTGATTTCTCTACTTCAACACTGTCGGGGACTTCCATTTTACATTTTTGTATATTGTTGGACCAAGGGAGGGGTTTTCTGGGTGGGTGGATGAGATACCGAAAATTGTGACTAATTGGTATAAAATTGGAGATAAATTTGAGTTTTATTACAGCCTTTGCTATTGCCTGTCTGAACACTAATGTGCTACCAGAACAAACTAAAATACTACAATCACTAGGAAAAGGACCCAGAAAAATATCCCAAGAGAACCTAAGCCTCCAGCTCAGTTATATAGACAATTGAAGAGTTACTGACATAAATACTGAGAACTTGCCAGAATTTTGGAATAAGGAGATGTTTTATCAAATGAGTGGCCTCCCATTCAATTAATTTATCAAAAACTGCTTTTCATGATTATTGTACAATGCAGTAGATACTCAAAAATGGTATTTAAGCATTTTACGTTGGATAAGTTAAAGATTTGAAGGAAGTTTTAAAGCATACTGTCTGGACTTGCTCTCCAGATGTCCCATTTTGGTTTAGGAGGATAGAGTTTACCTTTACTTAGTAAAACTGCCCCACAAACCCCAACTTTTGGTGACATCACATCCCTTTTACCTCTGTTTCTTTAGATATGTTCAAGCAAAAGCTATTGAGTCATCTGTCTAGGTTGCTTTCATTTGGAAGAAAAACAAAAATGTATAGAAAGGTATGTTTTTTGCCTGTTTTTTTTTTTTTTTTTGCATTTTTCCATATGCTTCATTTCTCTGAATGCTCACCTGCCCATAAAACCCCCCATAAAATAAGAGAAAGGTAGCTGAGCAATAGCTGAGTTAGAGGAGAGGGTAAAAGCAGACCAGCACTTAGCCTTCTGGCTATCTTTTGTAGCAAATCTTGGGGGTGTGTGGTGTGGGATGAAACCAAACGAAACAAAGTCAACCTTTTTCCTCTTCCTTATATGGCCACAAATATGTTGCCTGGGCTGTAAAATTATACCCTTTTAGAATACTGTTGTGAGTATACACAGGAAACTTTTTATGGTCATTGTTGTTATGTTTTGGCATTTCAGAGTGTTAGAGCTTAATAAAGCCTGTAGTAATCTGTCATTTTTCTTCTCCAATAATTTATTATCCTCCAATATGTTCCTCATCGGTATGTTTTTTGCTCTTCTGTCTAGCAACGTCTTTGGAAAGAAAACAAAAATCTAAATAAATGATCTGGATAGTCACACAAACAATTCATTTCAAATTGCTTTCTAAACTATACATCGATTCCCAGAGAAGTATTTGTGTAATGTTCTTTCAGACTGAAATTTCAAACTTTGTCTGCTTGAAAACGGACACGCAGCAATTCTGTGCATTTTACAAAATGTAATTTTCTAGTTATTTAAAGCTATTTTTGATGAGAGACTGTAATATAAGGATAGGTAGAAAATAGTTAGAAAGTATTTTATTGCAGCTAGAGGAAATTTTTATTCTTGAGAGGAGGCTCCTTATTTATATTTTTTTGATAAAAGGTAACTCATTTTAGGAGCAAGGTAGCAATTCCCTCTCTCTATACAAAGATAATCTTTTCACAAAACAATACCGCTGACTTTGATTTATCACCTTTTGACAAATAAATTGTTCTGTTTCCTTTAGCTTTGAGAAGTCTCTGAAAGAAGCCATACATGGTTTAAAGTAGTCTTCCCTATAAGATCTGGTATCCTATGGCGATGCACTGGATTACAATTCCCATCTTCTAAAACCATACCAGGAAAAGCCTGGCTTAACCAACAATGCTCAGGAAAATAAATTTATCTCGGCATCTACTTCTGTCCTACTATCGCAGAATCATTGAGAGTGTCCTGACATACAGCATTCTTGCATGGTATGGGAGCAGCTCTGTAGCAGACAAAAAGGTCTACAGAGAATCATTAAAACTGCCCAGAATATTATTGGGCTCAAGCTACCAGCCCTGGACAGCATCTTTGAATCTCGCTGTTTGAGGAAGTTGCATAACATTCTCAGAGACTCTTCCCATCCTGCTTACAATCTTTTTGGACTGTTGCCTTCTGGCAGAAGATACAGAACAATTAAAACTCAGACCTTCTGAATAGTTCTTATCCCAGAGCTATAATTGCACTCAACAATGAACTAAAGGGCCACCATCAGTGAGCTGTTGGACAGCATTACTTGGTCTGTTGTGTGGATGTTTGGGTGGTTTAGGGGTGGGGAATTTGTGGTGGGTGGGAGTGTGTTTGGGGATTGTGATGCATGTGGACCTGGTCTTTGGGTGTTAAGTGAACTTCGTTGTATGGGTATACTGTGTATACACGTACAATGACAATAAAGTTATTATTATTTTCCCTAACCATGTTTTAGAGATCAGGAGAATGCTTTTTTCTCCTCCACACCTTTTCCTGATTTCTTTTTATTTGTGGTATTATCCAAATGTGTACAATAACATTCCTCATTCAAGATAATGCCACACTCAATTTGATTTTGGAAAGATGCTTTGTGGGGATATGAATGTAGCCCCTACCTGCAGCTTTTTCATAGAATCGTAGGGCTGTAAGGGACCTTGGAGGTCTTCTACTCCAAGCGCCTGCCCAAGGCTGGAGATGTTATACTGTCCCAGACAAATGGCTGTCCAAGCCATTCTTATCTTTCTCAGGATCTAATCCTAACTAAACATGGAACCAAGCTTTCGCAACTCATTTTAAACTCTTATTTTAAAAGCTGATTATTTAATAGCCTCTGCAGATATCAGCTACAATCCAATCCATCCTCTTCCTGAATGGCACCAAATGCAGAAATATGCCAGGATGACTGCCAGTATTTTATCCTAGCTGATACACATCATAGGCATCTAAAGGGGGAAGACACTTAAAGAAAAATGTTTCAACTTCCTACATAATGATAAAGAGGGGGGGGGGGAAACTCCTTCAAATTGAGTTTGATTCCTGATATCTTCATGGACACACCTCTACCAGGGTTTTTGGCCATGATACAAATGATTTTAAAATAATAATTTCCTAGTTTAGTCTACAGCCCTAAAAATTCCTAGTGGCCTTCTATTCAAGTTTATATATACTTACCTTTACAAGATTAGCCACAAGATTTTGCTCTCTCAAGAATTCCCTAAACTTCTCTGAGCTATGGCAACCGTTCTTTTCTCTCACCATAATAGTGTTAGCTTTGGCAGTCCCACTCCAGTGCTTATACCATGAAAACAACTTCCATTTGGTTTTCTTTTTCCTTAATTGTCTCTGCCTGGCCATTAAAAGACCAATTACATATCTGAAAGAACTAATAACTGAAATGTCTCAAGCCCTTTTCCAGGGGTGAAATCCACTTACCTTCGCTATCGGTTTGCAAATGGAAGCGTGCGTGCATGAACAATCGCTTTGCACGCATGCGACACCTCTGTGCATGCGCAGGACTTTCTGTGCATGCGCAGAGCATCAAAAACGGCACGTGATGACATCCGGGTGGGTGGGCGAAGCCTCCTGCCACCGGCACTACCGGTTCACCCGAGCCGGATAGAACCAGCTGCATTTCACCACTACCCTGTTCTTTTTTTTTTTTTAATGTGTGTCAACATGACAAGAAAATACAAAGGGACAGAGTTTCAATCACACTGCCATAACCACCATCTTGCCTTCTGTTGACCCCCACACACATTTGGTGTGTCATATACAGTATGTGTGTGTGTGTGTGTGTGTGTGTGTGTGTGTGTATATATATA
>WNWU01000053.1:351317-373798 GCA_012654045.1 Ptyas mucosa
CATGCTTTAAGTAGCAAAGAGGTGCTGTGTTTATACTTGGATAGAAGTACCTCTTCCAAATCATTAATAGTTATGCAGAGCCCTTTTAATTTCTGAAACCTGAATACGTGCTACAATCTCTTTATGCACCAATTTGGGTTTTCTATTTCCATTGTAGTAAGCTTTAACCGATTTAATGCCTCAGTTGGGGCTTAATGCTGAAGTTCCATGTTTTATGGTAACTAGAAGGTAGAGGAACCATCCAATATAGTAATTTAACACATACACGCACACAAAATCACCATCCTCTGCTTTAAACATTGTTTCCTTATATGGCAGGGGTGTCAATTTCAAGGCCACAGGGCTACCTTGGAAACAGCAAAGGACCATCTGCGGCACTCCTGAGCTCTGTTTTCGCTGGCAGAGGATTGCAGGAAGACATCGCAGCTATAAATGGAGCTTGGGAGCCCATTTTCGCTGGCAGAGTGCTCGGGCCACTACAGGGCCCCCCGACCAAGTGACATTGAGCTGGCCATGCTCCTGGCCACGCCTCCCTGAGGTCAAACACAACCCTGATGTGGCCCTCAATGGAATCAAATTTGACACCCCTGTTATATGGCATATCAGTGATACATCAGAAAGGTCAAACAAGAATGTTAGTATTTTTCAAAAATTGAAATAGGATAAGCTTAGATTGTCTACGTAACCAGGTACAAGAAGGCATACACTTTACAATTCTATTTAGATTGTCTATAGTTACATAGGCATACAGAAAATGGGATGCAGAATCTAACTCAAAGTACACACTTCTCTACTGACTGATTCCGATTTAAATATATTTATTAATTGATTTATTTTTCTTTTGCATTGTCACTATTATCTACTACCAATGACATCTGCAGAATTTGAAGGTATGGTCAAAATGACATCATTACAGAAACTGCTGTATTGTAATATATGTTTCAAAGGAGTACAGTTTTTGATATAATGCACATTTAAAAATTTGCGACATTTTACTGAATACCTAAGGTGTGTGTGCGTGGGGGAAGGAAGAGAAATAAGAAGAAATGCATTCAATGTTGTTATGGTATGAACTTAATCCATCTCATATTTCTATCACTATAAAGAATACAAGTATCAAGGAGTGGAACGTGCATCATTTTGACAATTCTTAACTTGCTGCGGTTGTATCTATATAACAGTTGCATATGTCATTTTAAACAATTGAATTCTTTCCAAGAACACCCTCCTCTCCTTCAACTGCCATTAGTTTCACCACCAGCTTTTTCACTTTACAGCCCAGTATCTCTGGGTAGCTTCTACCATGTCACTGGACAATACAGGTAGAAGTATATAATATCTCATTTCAGCACAGAAAGAAACAGCAGAGAAGTTGCTACTACCACCATTACCTTTAATATTATCATGAAAGCTATAAGGAATAAATTTATTCCCCTCCTTTTTCTAGAAGAAGCATTCTTTTACATGGATTAATGCATGGATACATGATTCAATATTATTTGTCAGAATGAATGATAGAAAAATGATCATCTGGGAATTCAACCAGTTTCAGAGGGTATGGAAAATATTCTTAAACAAGTTTAAAAATAATTCAACATGCCATTTTGAATTCCTTCTAACATTATATATATATATACACAGAAATACTAAGAACTTGGAGAACACAAACAAATCATAACGGAATACCAAATAATAGTACACATTGACGCACTGGCTAAAGACCATAGAATCATCAAGACAGTTCTGGTGGCCTGAAGTTATATGGCTCCCTTTACAAGAAAATAATACAGATCAAACATCTGCCAGCAAAAACAGAAGAGTCCCATCATTTGCTTTGCCTCTCAGACTTCAAGTTCTCTTCCACCCAATTTACACCAGCTTTCAATCAAATCTTATATCAACAGGTGGGGATCCTGATTGGCTGTCCTGTCCTCTCATACCTGCACTTGGGGCAATTATTTATACTACTTGAATAATGGGATAGGAATTTCAGGATACTAAGCATGATTTATTATTTCTTTCTTACTTGAGTTAACCCATAGCCAGTGGTGGGATTCAAATAATTTAACAACCGGTTCTCTGCCCTAATGATTTCTTCCAACAACCAGTTCACCAAACTGCTCAGAAAGTTAACAACCAGTTCTCCCGAAGTGGTGCGAACTGGCTGAATCCCACTACTGCCCATAACTGAGCAATCACTAAGTAATCAAAAGTAAGTGTTATAAAGAGTGTTGTTGTGCTCATCTGAATGATGCATGGATGAACATTGGAAGAGCAGGTGGGAACCACAGGTTCCTTAAGGACAAACGGGTATTCCTTGGCCATCCAATGGCAAACTACCTGTCAGCTTTGGAAGCCATATTAGGCTGGAAGCTTCCATGCTGCCACCTTCTCCTGTGTGGGAAAATAGGAGGGGGGATTTAGTAGAGGGGTTGTCTATAGATATAATAGCATTCTTCCTGTCGGTCAGGGTCAGGGCGATCCTGCATCTGGAGAAGGAGTGGTCAGAGTGATGTCTCGAGATGGGACGGCGGTTGATTGGAGCATGTGATCGACTGAGGAGTGAGGGGATGGTTTGGGGTTTTTTGATTTACTGAGGGAAAACCTGGACCTCTCAGATTCGGGTTTTCCCAGATGTGCCAGTTTACCTATTCTAGTAAATAGAACTTTGAAAAATGCTTGCCTCAGAGTCTTTACTTGGAGTGGAGGTTTTTCTGGAATGCTGACACTACCATTGAAGTAGTACCAAATTATATAAAAATGGAAAGTTGATTTATGAAGATTAGTGAGCAATGTCCAATAACTTTGTCACTCTAGGTGAATTGTCTATGATCGGCCTCTCCTTTCTAATCTACAATAATTTGAGTCTGTACCTCCTTAAACTAGGGTAGTAATAAAGCATATTCTTAGAAGCCCTAATAAGGAGGTAAATGCCTCCCTGTTTAACCCCAATGAGAAATCTGTATGATTTTGGATAGATGCCTCTGAACAATTTGTGCCAGAAATGAACACAGGAATTGAATTGTAACTTGCAATCAGTACCTGTATAATTTTACAGACAGCATTTATTGGTCTCTGGGATTGGTGTGCTCACTCAAGACACAGATGCTTGTACAGTTTGAGAGATGACTGTTTCATCACGGAAAAAAAAACATATTCAGCCTCTTAACTGCCTATTGAACACCTCAATTTAAAGGAAACAACTAGAGAATACATTCTTGTGACATTATGGCTTGAGGCAAATCTCACCCACCTTTCTATCAGAGGCATCATTCACACATATATACATACATACACACACACATATATCTTTCTGCTATAAGTAAAGGGCTGTGGTGAAATCCAATTTTTTTTTACTACCGGTTCTGAGGGCGTGGCTTGGTGGGCATGGCAAGGGAAGGATACTGCAAAATCTCCATTCCCACCCCACTCCAGGGGAAGGATACTGCAAAATCCCCATTCCCTCCCCACTCCTGGGGGAAGGATATTGCAAAATCTCCATTCCCACCCCACTCTGGGGCCAGCCAGAGGTGGTATTTGCCGGTTGTCCGAACTACTCAAAATTTCCACTACCGGTTCTCTGAACTGCTCAAAATTTCCACTACCGGTTCTCCAGAACCTGTCAGAACCTGCTGGATTTCACCCCTGGTAAAGGGGGATATGTAAAATGGGTTGAATATCTGGATATTCACAAACCTGTCATTAAGAAAGGTTGAGAAATGCACTTTTTTATTAAAGTCATTGTAGGAGGAGAACTGTGTTATTCTATAAAAAAAATCAAGAGTTTAGTGATATTATTATTGTACTGCAGAATGTTACTTGTTACTTTTTTTAATGTAGTAAATTGTTTGTTGCATTATGTGATCCTAGCCATTTATACTTTATTTAATATTCAATAACTAGCCAAGCTATTCTTTAGTATGGTATATGAACCAAGCCATCATTTGATCATAATCTGATCATAAGGATCCATTGTTTTCCAATGCAATCTTGTTACAAAAGAAAAGCTGGTTGAGCGTCATTAGTGTCTAGATTGGAGATAAGCTAGGAATCTCAACTAAACCTGGGTCTCTTCTGTTCGACTACTAAAGAAGAGTAACGTTTTTCTGCACTAGAATTCAGGATGATGTTTGCCTGAATTTATAACCTCATGCATAAATTAACATTTTTATCGGAAACCCTTATGTGTATGGCTCTACCAGATAACCATATGTTGTTTTAGAAGAAGGAATCATATCTATTCAACTGGGGTTCCAAGTGCTGCTATAAAGCAACACAATAGTAAGAAATAAAAATAATAAAATATTCACAATAGTGGGCTATTCTTGACACTGAATAATTCACTGTTTGTTCATTATGTTCTATAAAACCTTGGATGTAGTTTATCATTGGCAAAGTTCAATGTTTTGCATGTATATTCAACCCAAGGTGGCAAACATGCTTAACGCTCCTACCTCCTCCTATCAATTATCCTGATTTAGATTATTACTTGGTAATTAACTTGATTTAAACTTGGGATAAGATATTACATTAATAAGCTTTTATTTGTCTGAGTCTGATAGTAATAAACCTCAACCTAATAAAGTATTCTGCCTTGAGCTATGTGAACAAAGTGTCCTTTAAAAAAAACATTAAAATATACTGTTAAACAGAATATGGTGATTGCCAGATCTTTTTTGTTCCAATTTGTGTCTATTTGATTTCTGCTACTTTAAGAATCCAAATAGAATGTGAACAGTGGTTTGATAATCAGAATTCTTGAATATTTCTCTCTTTTAATAAAGTTACTGGAAACAGACATTTTGATGTACACCATTCATCTTTTCCTGGGGACTTTATCTCTCTCTGGAATCTTAGATTTATCTTGAAAGCCTTTCACTCAAACACAATTGCATTCCAGTTAAAAACAGGAAAAATCATATCAAAATCATTATGAATTTATTATTATTATTATTATTAATAATAATTTGTCAACAAATAAGAAAACAAGTAACAAAGTAGACACAAACATGCACACATGAAATTTTTTTGGCACAAAAAAAGAGGATATAAATTGGCAAAACGTAGCTGTAAACACATAAAGTGATTACATATAATTGGGAACAGTAGGACAGGGACGGTAGGCATGCTAGTGCGCTTATGCACGCCCCCTTAGGAACCTCTTAAGAAACACGAAAGGTCCACGGTAGACAGTTTATGGTAAAAGGTATGGGGGTTAGAGAGACTAACAACAGGATCAGGTAGCTTGTTCCAGACATTTACTACTCTATTGCAAAAGTCATATTTCCTACAATTAAGATTAGAGCGAATTACATTGAGTTTAAATCTGTTGATGGCCCCTGTGTTATTATGGTTGAAATTATTATAACATAGCATTCATATGTACTCTAACATGGGTTTGAACCAAGGCTCATAAAGTATTTGCTTAACATTATGTAAGTGTTCAAACATTATATAAGAAACAACTGTACATTTTAGACAACTAAAGTAGCTTTGACATGTTATTCAGCTGCCAAGATTGATAGATATTATGAGCAGCTGAAAGAGGATAATGCCGTGTTCTCTTCCAAATTACTAAATATTTTCCCCCAAACCTCTCCATCATTGTATACCTTTCTGAAAGACCCATTTGCTTGTGGACTTGTTACGTACCAATTTCAGAAGCAGCGACTGTAATGTTGTACCAAGGGGTTTCTTCTCTGTCAAAGACCTTGGCAGTCTTAATGGTTCCAGTGTTTGCATCAATAGTGAAGTATCTGTCTTCTGTATTGTGATCAATGGAATATCTAGGAACACGCAAAATGAAAACTTAAGTTAAAAACAAGCGCTAAGCATTCACCAGTGAGCAATTTTCTTAACTGTTTACATTTATATTCAGGGAGGGAACCACAACATAACCCTAGCATTTTTGCAAGAAGCTACACTGAATAGTCTTCAACAGTCTTGAATGATTAAAGGCATTGGGGTGGACATTTCCTGGTTAGTTTGACCAATGGCCTCATTCAGTTTATGGAAGCAATAAATACATCACTTCTGGAATCAACGGCCTGCCAGAAGAGATCCTTTCTAACCTTGCTTCATTGCATGTATCTTACCAAGAATGCAGACTGGCTGAATTTATGTACTATAAATACTACAATTAAACTTTAAAGCTGAGAATTGGTTTTGTTTTTATTGAGCATCAACACAAGTATTGCTTCTGTTGGAATAATGCTTCAGTGCTGTTTTCATTGTATATTATATGCATATATCAGTGGTGAAATTCAAATATTTTTACTACCGGTTCTGTGGGCGTGGCTTGGTGGGTGTGGTGTGGCTTGGTGGGTGTGGCTTGGTGGGCCTGGCAGGGGAAGGATACTGCAAAATCCCCATTCCCATCCCACTCTGGAGCCAGCCATAGGTGATATTTGCCAGTTCTCCGAACTGCTCAAAATTTCCACTACCGGTTCTCCAGAACCTGTCAGAACCTGCTGGATTTCACCCCTGGCATATATTTATTTATTTTAATTTTATTAGTCATATTTCTATACTGCCCACTCTCCGAGGACTCTGGGTGGCTTACACCAAAGACAGTATACTAAATAGCATATTGCCCCCAACAATCTGGGTCCTCATTTTACCCACCTCGGAAGGATGGAAGGCTGAGTCAACCATGAGCCGGTGAGGTTTGACCCACTGATCTGCTGAACTAGCAGTCAGCTGAAGTAGCTGCAGTACTGCACTCTAACCACTGCACCACCTCACCTAAGATATTATTTCCTTTCAGGTAAACTTTTTTTTTACCATTTCCACTTATCATTACCATCTTCTAAGAGATACCATTCATTTTGTCATATTTAATTGGTTCAAACAGCATTAATGTATGTTAGTCCAAATAAAGGAATGAGTTAAATTACAGCATATGTATGAAATTCTCTTGCTGTCATTTGTAATGGCTCCTTTGAAATGAAAACACAGCCGGTATTTTTAAAAATCTAATGCAGGCTATGGTTTTAACAGTAGTTCTGCACTCCACAGTATGAACAGGAATATGTAAGAGGTGAACTGAACAGCAACATTCTACATACTTTCTCTAGAAAGATTTGTTGTTTGGGGTCATAATATTTAATATATTCTAAACGTTTTTAATATTTGTATTACATGTATTTTATTTTGGCTGTTCACCACCCTGAGTCCCTCGGGAGTAGGGCAGTATATAAATGTAATACATAATAATAAATAATAATAAATAATAATAATAGAAACTAGTGTACATAAGTATGCTCCCTTTGATATTAGTATAATTATAGAATTACCATGATAATTTTTGGATGAAAACTGAAATGGTATTGGTAGATGACAAAATTGGAATTCCCACTAAGAAAGAGAAAAGAAGGCTTCTAGAAAATATATATATCTAGAAAATATAAAAATTATTCTTTTTACACAAGTATATTTCTCCGAGTCAGATCATAATGTGGCTCTTATAACACAAAAACATGACCATAGGTATCATTTTAACTACATAAAATGGAGAGAGAGAGAGAGAGAGATGGAGGGAGAGAGGGAGGGAGAGAGGGAGGGAGAGAGGGAGAGAAATTTGGCTGTCACCTTCTTCTCTAGCTACAATACAGAATTCCTTCTTATAGTTATAAAAATATATTGTATTCCTCAAGTTCCATCGTTAAAAATGGCATTGTGATCAAGGATGACTAAACCAATGAATCCTAGAACTGAATAAATGAGCTCTTTTATTAATGAAAGCAAAGGCCTTGAAATAAATAGAAGAAACAAAATGAGTAGGCATTCAGAAGAGATGGGTAAGCATTATCTTTCAAATTATACTCCACCGAAGGTTACTGTTAACAACTGAAACAATTACGGCCATCCAGCAGAGAGGCATTTATATTATGGGACTATGGCTTTGAAAACATTCAAATCGTTTTAACAGCCATTATGATTTATCACTTGTTTTAACTATTATTTCCACTTCTCATACATTTCTGCAAAGTCAGACATAGTATAGTGTGTACTACTACTTACTTACTGTACTTATTTCAGGAAATAAAAGCTTCAATTTAATAAGCTTGCTAGAAGGAATCCAGAAAATTTTGGAGTTGGGGTGATTTGTGTAGTACTAATATGTGTGCGTGCACACACACACGTAACAGATTCTAAGCAATTTACTTATGGATATTTTAAGAACATAATATTGGAAAGTCCAAATGCCATTGTATGTATAGGTGTTTTCTTCCATAAACCAAATATGGTTCTTCAATGGCTTAAGCATGTTAGAATAGTTTCTTTTCTTTTTTTTTTTGAGTTTTATTGGGTTTTAACAATTAAACAATTCTTATTCTGCTCTTGTGCATGACTGTGACCATTTACATATCATCACACAAATATTCTCCTATATTCTATATAATTTTACAAAATCTACTATCTGTTATTTCCTTTTTTTCTATCTTCGATCCAATTATACCATTCTCCCATATTACATTAAAGTCCGAATCAATCTGTCCTTTCAGTTCCAATGTCATTTTAGCCATCTCGGCGCAATCTAATATCTTTCTAATTATTAGATCTTCGGAGGGTGTGTTCGAGCTTCTCCAACATTGCGCAAATGCCAATCTTGCTGCCGTTGTCATATGTAGAATAATATATGTTGTCGTTTTTTCACATTTCTTTTTCATTATTCCTATATTGAAACAGAAGAATTGTTTCTTGTTCCTAGAAGAAACAATTCTGGTGTATATTCTACCTGGAAACCTGTTACTTCCTGTATCCAACTATGTATTTTCATCCAATTTTTTTTTGTTTTGTTTTGGGACATAACCACCATAGTATAGTTTCAGTAATTATGCTTTCTATTTCTCCTTTACAGACATAAACTGTCCATTTTCTGGACAGTGAACCAAAATCAGTAGTACCTCTTGTATTATCCGGGGGTGTGGGGGAGAGATTTCTATGTGACTTTTCATTGAACCTCTGACTGTGGCATGATGAACATAAGATCATTAGCCAACTCTGGCCAAGCTTCATGACATTCAGAAATTGGCTCTTTGATGGAGATTCTGAAGATTTATTACACAGTAAGAAAGGTTAAGAACATTTCCAAGACACAACTGGAAAACATGGCAAATCATGTTTCTAAGGAGAAATAGGATGTATAATAGACATCTATGAAGAACATGTTGCTGAAGAAATCATTTAAACCTCTGCCTTGATAGTATTCAATCTCAAAGACCAGTTATTGGCATTCATTTAACTGATTTCAAACCAATGGATAATGTAAATCTGGGTGGATTGAATCAGTTTAGTTTGCTTTAATTTTATTTGCTTCAGATGTTTCTATTTTAAATTCCCTGCTTCTTGAGTTAAGATTTTGAAGAGTGCCCAATTATGAGATGTAATAGTACAGGTAGTTCTCAAGTTATGACAATTCACTTAGTGACAGTTCAAATTTATGACACCACCCTCAAAAGTACTTACAACCCAGTCATAAAGTTGTGAATGTTGTAGCACCATGGCAACTGATCTTACAACTGACAGTAGAGATGCTGCAGCATGCCCCCTGACTATTTCCACCCCCCTCCCCAGGGTCTGCACAGGCACTGGGCCTGCTATGCTAGTCCACTGGCTCCTCCCCATCACATCACTGATTGCTCACTTACTTTTGAAGATCTGCAGAGGTGGCCATCTTCTCAGATGTTGGTGAAGCTGTTTTCATTAGATCTTACACACCTTTCCATCCCCTTTGCAGAAGGCTTTCCGCATAGATGATGGAAGCCTGCAGGAGCACGAGGTCACCCCCCCCCCCCCCAAAGGCTTTCATCCCCTTTGCAAAAGGTTTTTGGCACAGAGGACAGAGGCCTGCAGGAGCACAATCTCATGCCACTGCCATCCGCTGGACAAGCTTTTCCCAAAGAGGACAGAAGAACACAAGATTTGAAGAAAGCAGCTTTACTTGCATCTGAGAAGATGGTCGCTTTTCTCCTACGTAGCCCTGAGCTATGCCGATCTTCAAACAGTAAGTGTGGAGAAGGCAGAAGCAGCTGTGGGAACCCTAAGGGGTGGGAAGGGGAGCATGAGATAGCTCAGTGGATATGGGGAGGCCTTGGGTGGCCAGAGGCAGATGGTTTTTTTTCTTGCATTAGGGCCCTCCATGGTCTTCCCCTTCCCTGAGGTACCTCATGAACACTTAATGACCCATGCATTCAATTAATGAATAAATTGGGGAGAGGAGGGATGAGGGTCATTCATTCAATGTGTTTCAATTAATGTTACAACCCTAATGGGCAGACTCCATTATAGTTGTAACTTGAAGCTTACCAATATTATGACTCATTCATTATAAAAAAACTTTTATTGATACTAATAATTATAAACCAACTTAGTTCACTTAAACAAGCAACTTAGAACTAAGGAGAAATTTCCTGACAGTTAGAACAAGTAATCAGTGGAACAACTTGCCTCCAGAAGTTGTGAATGCTCCAACAGTGGAAATTTTTAAGAAGATGTTGGATAACCATTTATCTGAAGTGGTGTAGGGTTTCCTGCCTAAGCAGGAGGTTGGATTAGAAGACCTCCAAGGTCCTTTCCAACTCTGTTATTCTGTTTCTGTTTATAATTGCAATGAAAATTGCAAATCACCTTTTTTATATGTCTTTTTTAAATTTCCATTTCCATTTCCCTTTCCTTCATTATAAAGGTCATCTTATATTTTGCATGTGAAAGTAAACCATTAGAAATGTAGTATTATGGACAGAACTTTAATAAACTCAACCAGCTCAAAGACAAAGATACAATATTTATGAAAAATCTTATTTATGAAGAATTTAGAGACCAGTAACCACATGCGAGCTAAGATTTTCAACCAAGCTATGCACATCTGAACCAATTTATTGAATTCAGGGCTTTCCTTATTTTCCAATTTTGAAAGGAAATAACTCATTCATATAGAAGCTGGTCAAAGTAGAGTGAACACAGACCAGAAATATTTTTCTCAAGAGGGTAATTCATTATTAATAAGAAAATATCCCACTAAGCACTGAAGCACACAGCACAAAGAAGGATTTTAGCTAGCAAGGATACTACTGAAGTGCAAATGCATGTTTTGGATACACTGGGTATATGTATACCTGAAGTGCTTAGTTGTACCTGCGTAAGTGTGATCAATGATGTACTGTTGGAAGCAGGGGAGTTGCCCTTACAAATATTAATAGCTGAAACATTGTAATATTTCTTGCTGACTGCAATAATTAAGAATCAATCCTGCTTCCTAATAATACAGATATGTCATGCTAAAGCAAAGAGTGGATCAAAAGTTGGAACAGAGCATTGGAGCAGAATATCAAAACAATATCGATCCTAGTATAACAGAATGGATATGTGTGATGCAAACCTGAATGAGATAGACTTCAGTTCATCATAGCTCCCAGGTAAAACTAACTGGAGAGATTTTTTTTTCCTATTTTAGCTGCAGGAGCAGGCAACTTAAGAAAGAACATCTATCACTTCATACTAGGTAATACTGCACAGCAATTAGATGAGATGGAAAGCCAGAGGCAGCAATAAGACTGTCCTATGTGCTTCACTAACTTCTCATAAAAGGAACACTTTGAAGAGCACATACAGCTGTTTAAAATTTTGCAGCTTCTTGAATTTGGCATATACATTCTACCTTACCCGGAAAAACAGCTGGTGCGTTGCATCCAAAAAGGAACAGAAGAATATGGTTTATGCTTCATGAGGAAATGTCTCCTGAACTGGCTAGCTTTTAGCTGTTACAAACACAAGAAAACAATTTCTAACTGACTAACCTACATGATGTTGTGTTTGCCATCACAGTAGTGACAATAAAGAGCGTTACAAAAAGAAAACCTAGACTCGGCTGGTATTGTGTAGTGCTCAATCTAATTTTATTAAAACTTTTTGCATAAGTTGAAAAGCCATCCCAAACTATTGGTTCATACTTCTGCAAAAGTGATTTGTTCCTTTTCATAAAGTCAAGTGACCAGGGGTGAAATGCTACCGGTTTGCCTCAGTTTGGGCAAACTGGTAGTGATAAAAATTACCAGTTCAGGTGAACCTGTAGTAAGAAAAAGGTACCGCTTCAGTCAAACCAGTAGTTAAAAAGCTACCGGTTTGGGTGAACAGGTATTTCCAACGATCAGCTGTGCCCCGCAGTTTAGAAATCCTGCTTTCTAGTGAAGCTAAATCGCATGGCACGGCTGTTCCCCCCTCTCGGTGTTCTACTTACCTAGTGAAGTCTTCTTTTTCCACCCAAAGCTTGTGTTTCGTGTGTACTGTGCATGCGTGCTCAGGATGCTTTTGGCACACATTGTGCATGCGCAGGGGCAGTGTGCTTTTAGCACGCACCGCTCATGCGCAGGCAGTGAACAGTAGCAATCCACTGAGGATTTCACCACTGCCAGTGACCAGGGGGAAAAAGTGCATGGAATTGACTTTGTCCTCCTCTGCTTTTGGCACTTTTGCCACTCAATTGTTTTGCCCCCTAAAGACTTTTGATAGAAAGAAAGCATTCTTTCCAATTGTAACCTGGGTAGGAGCATAGAACAATAGAGTTGGAAGGGACCTTGGAGGTCTTCTAGTCCAACCCCTTGCTCAAGCAGGAGACCCTATATCATTTCAGACAAATGATATTCAAACCTCTTCTTAAAAGCCTCCAGTGATGGAACAACCACAATGTCTGTTCCACTGATTAATTGTTCTAACTCTTAGGAAATTTCTCCTTAGTTCTAGGATTGCTTCTCTCCTGGATTAGTTTCCATCCATTGTTTCTAGTCTTGCCTTCTGATGTTTTGGGAAATAGGTTGCCTAATAATAAAAACAGCTGCCTAATGAGGCTTGAAAGGAAGGCAACACATAGCAAAGACCAGATATTTTCTGTGGTGTTAATGGAGCAGAATGTGAAGTTCACAGGCAGCCCATAATAAAATCACCTGTGTTGTTATCAGACCCTACAATCCTGCAGAAAAATATTATAATTCACACTTATTTTCTAATTCCTATATATTATTTCAAGAGGGTAAATAGCCTATAACCTTACTTTAACTGGAGCTCTTTTGCATTCTTTTGTTTGGGAGCTCAGTGATCACCGTAGTCATGCATGCCAATTAAATTTACTTGATTGCACCTATCCCCAAATGCTGGGGTTCCTGAAGAGAACATTTTCCCCTCCACAACAGAATGTCAAAGACTGCCAGTCTATGTATAACTTTACACAACAGAATTGTAACAAAAATATGACAACTAATTTACAATCATCAAAAGGGAACAGTTAAATATGTGATCCCATATTATACTCAAGGCCACACGTACATACTCTAAAACAATTTAATAAAAACATAAACCACAAAATCTAACAGTTAACATATTCTTTGCCTGAATAAGGGGTATTTTTCAGTAATGTCCAAGCTACTTTCACTAGATATAGATATGTTTTAAAATCTTAAATATGTTCAGATGGGCTTTTGTCAAATGAGCATTAGGGAACTGACAGCCTCGGAGCAAACTTTGGAAAATCCTTGGTTATGGAGAAATGGAAGATAAAGAAGACACTCTACTGCAGGGGATTTCAAACTCGATTTCATTGAGAGCTGCATCAGGGTTGTGTTTGACCTTGGGGGGCTGGAGTGGACATGGCCAGGATGGGTGTGGCCATCTTGACGTCACTCGTATTGGGGGCACCTGTGGCGGCCTGAGCAGTCTGCCAGCAAAAACGGGCTCCTGAGCTCTGTTTTTGGCTGCGACAACCTTCTGCAACCTTCTGCCAGTGAAAACAGAGCTTGGGAGGGCCGCATGTGCAAGCTTAATTTTCACTGGCAGAAGGTTGCAGGAGGCCATCCCAGCTGAAAACAGAGCTCAGGAGTCCGTTTACGCTGGCACAGGCACCACTGGCCAGTCCTTCACTGTTTCCAGGGTGGCCTCAACAGATCTAAGCACCCCATGGTCCGGATCTGGCCCCTGGGCCTTGAGCTTGACACCCCTGCTCTACTGGAATAGCCAATATATGGGCAACGAGTCAAGGAATGCTGAACAAACCTGATGATGTGGGAGTTTAAAAGGAGCTTAAATGGGTGTGAGAAAATGCAGCCAACTCCAGTCATGTGGGCAATGGGAAGGAAATGTTTCAAAGGCACTCTAATTTAATTGATTTGCTATAAGACTGTACTGTATCCTCTTATAGCCTCACTACTGCAGCAGTGAGGTCAGTTAGAGAATCCAACCTACCATAGTTTTCCAAAAACTGTCAACAATTTCAGTACTGGATTGGTACTTCTGTATGTCATCTGCATGAATATGATACTAAATATGATACTAAAATTCAAATAATAAATCTGAGGAAAGGATGAAAAAGTGATACTAACATGGGGGGGCAGAACTGAGTCCTATGAAACATTGATTATAAGGGGAAAAAATCATAATGAGGAATCTCTAATCACTATGGGGAAAAAATGCTTCCCCCCCCCCCCCAAAAAAAACAAAGAAAGAAACAAAGATTCCCACTACACCACTGATTTCCCTAGTTGTCAACTAAATCAGGCCTTGGATTCTGCAGTATCAAATAATGGAAATGTCTAGTAGCACCAGCAAATAACCAACACTATGCTTATTTTACAAAAAGGGCTTTTTTTTTTTTTGCAGAGCTAGCTCTTTTAACTTTTTTTAAAAGTAGAACTTTGTTTTTCACCTATTAATTTGTGATTTTGACAAGAAGCTGACAAGAAACTCAAATTTTTTTTACTGCAGGAGCTCTTAAAATGTGGAACAGTCTGTCTCAAATAAAAGGGTGGGCAGCCGTTTCTCTGGGATTCCTGCCCTGGGCTGGGTGTTGACTTAGATCCGTGATGGCGAACCTATGGCACGCGTGCCACAGGTGGCACGCGGAGCCATATTAGTGGGCACACCAGCTCAGCTCTGGGGCGCATGCGCCCACCGGCCAGCTGATTTTCGGGCCTTCTGGGCCCACCAGAAGTAGGGAAACAGGCTGTTTCCTGCCTCTGGAGGGACTGGGGTGGGTGGGGAAGGCCCGTTTTTCTTTCATATCTGGCTCCAGATCCTGTCTATTTATCTGGGAAAAGCAAAAACAGCCTTTCACACTCCCTTGGAGGCCCTACGGAGGCTGAAAGGGCCCATTTCCTGACTTCCGGTGGGACAGGAAGTGACATTTTTTGCTGTCCCCGGCCTCCAAAGACTCCTAGAGAGGCTCCTAGAGATTCCTAGAGAGGCTCCTAGAGACTCCTAGAGAGGTTCTGGAGGCTGGGGACAGCAAAAAATGTCACTTCCTGTCCCACTTTCAGCCTCTGTAGGGCCTCCAAGGGAGTGGGAAAGGCTGTTTTCGCCCTTCCCAGATAAATAGATAGGATCTGGAGCCAGGTAAGAAAGAAAAACGAGCCTACCAGGCCATCATGTGCCAGGAGGGGGGGAGGGGGGTTGCGCGCACATGCGTGTGGGCACGTGCATGCATGACCCTCCCCCACCCCCCCTCCTGGCACGCGATGGCAAAAAGGTTAGCCATCCCTGACCTAGATCATTTCCAAGATCACTTCTAATATTATGATTCTAGGCCTAATCTATGTTTTATACATCTCTTATTATCCAACTTTTTATGAGTACTTTTCTGTTTGTATGTATATATGTCTGCAATTTTGATTAACACACTTTTAAGTTGCTTTAGGAAAACTTTTTTTTTAAAGTACAAACTTTATTCCTAGCCATATGGTTGTTCCTTATAGCTAAGTGTGACGCTATACCTGCTAAATCTCCTTCACACATGAAATATTTAAAAAGCAACAACATCTACATCGCTAAGATATTCTGAATATTTCTACTCTGAAGGGGTGAAAATCTTCTCAACATTATCCTTCCTCTTTTAAGTGGTCTATTGCCACTGGAATTTGACTCCAAAGGAATCTTCCATTGATTCCAATGGACTTTTAAAAAAATCTGATTAATTAAGATTAGCTGAGGCTCTAATGAACCACAACTTCTAAGTTCCTGACTTGCCTCAATTTGTCAGTTAATACCACTAACAGAATATTTGGAAAAGTGCTGTTTTGTCAAATGCCGTTCATTCTGAACAATGAGGCACATGTAAGAAGAATACACAAAATCCTTGAAGAAAAAATACCATGATAGATGCTGCCTTTGAGTTTCCTTCAAATAGCTTTTAACCTGATAACCAGAAGATAATCATTCTCAAGGCTTTGCTCCAGATGTAACAAAGGTACACAATTTTATTGGTAAAGGAAAGGCCACATATGAAGATGTATGTTTAGACAAATCCTTCTTAGACACTTTGCTATGCAAGAAACATTTAATATTCAAGGGAAGAACTCCTGTTAAAGTCATAACCTGAAATGCTTGAAGAGGGAGATATAGTGCTAGTGAGATTCCAAGCATAATTCAGGATCCTGATTGTCATCTATAGATCCCTTTATGGGACAGGGCACAGTCTGGTTATTTGTGGGATTACCTGTTTCTGATTATGCCTGCCTGCCTGATTAGTTCTCTGTGAATTGTCGTGTGTCTATTTTCCTCCTTGTTTGGAATTGGTTTACAAGCCAAGCTTTAAATTTACTGTCATTTTATTCATTATATTTCAATGTATTTTCTTCAATATACATTTTTGAGATATGTTCAATCTAGGAGCGTATATAAAATATAATAACTATATTTATATTGTTGAATGGTTCAGAATGTAGCAGCCAAATAGTATGAGTTAAAAAAAATATATGAATTCAACTCCAAATTGGGGATCATGGTAATATCACTATAAGAAATAGTAGAAATATTCAACAGAGTAGATGTTGGGATTTCTAGGATAATGTGGGATGGCAACTATCCATAATATTTATATCATAACTTGATAAATGACAACTGTGTGTACTATCTGATAACAAACATTTTTACATTTGCAAGTTAAACTCTTCTTTGAATTCATAAAAATGTAATGCTGTTATAATAGATTCATGGTAATTATTCAGTTGTAATCTTGATAATACCAAGCACAAAAGATGTGCTTTAATTAATATCAATATCTGCATGCCTATAAAAACACAATTAAATTTAGAAATGGATCTTCTCCATGCTGTTAAAGAACTCACAACTATTTTATGATAAAAAGGATTAGGCTTCCCAGCATAAATCTAGAAGGATTTGGGTTCATTTTGCTTAAAGGGTTTATTCTAATCCTACCTTGAAATTATTTATCCTCAGAATTTACCCATTTAGAAAAAACAACATAATCTTTATTTTAGTTGAAACAAAACAAAACAAAACCTTCTTCTTTCAGAAGTATTAGGTTTAAAAGTTAACATCAATTCTATTATATTAGGTTAAACGTACAATTTGTACATCTGTTTGGAAAGAAGCTATACTGAGTTCAACAAAGCAGATTTCTTAATAAGTGGATTTTGGATTGCAGCTTTAAGCTTTCATTGAAGGAGAATAAGTATTTCTGGAGAGGCAAAATGCAGATTCAAATTTGGAAACTTAACACACTCCATTTCCAAAATTTGCCTCATTGCAGAACTCCACACTGGAATGATTTCCTGATTTGTGGTATCATACTGCCTCATCTTAAGTGCTGTGATCCTTAACTGCACAGAATGAATCTTTGGAGATTATGACATTCATCATTTACAAAGACCTCGTATTCTTATATATAATACAAGGTAACATAAATTCCCTTAGTTTAATATTCTTCCACTGAAACAGAATCACTGGAAAGGAAGGTGGAGATGAAATGGATTTCAATCAGCAACATGGTTCTGGGCAGGAATGCCTGCCATCCTGTAGTAAGATGAGTCATGTGGGATAAGTTACAGACTTGCATTTTACCCAAAGCTAAGCCATGGCTTATTTAACTATTATTATTTTTTAATTAAGGAGGTACAATTGACTAGATTGGGACCACCTGCTAAGCCAAAATTAAATGACATTGTGATTTAGGGCAATTTGTGAATGCCTTGGTGTTCTCCGAGCTTGGTTGTTTGCTTGCAGGCATTTCATTATATAGCTAGGTAACATCATCAGTGCTAGTATGAGGTTTTCCCTGCTAGTGTTGGTGAGGGTGTGGTATTGTCCTTGGTAGTTTCCTTGATTGGGGTATTGTTTTCTGCTTGTTTGTCTGATGTCAATCCCTGCTTATCTGAGTGTTGTTTGTTGGAGAGGATCTGTTCTGGTATTTTTTTGAATAGCATGTAAATATGGTTTATCTCTATGTCCATTTACAGTATGTCTAATTTGTCTGAATGATAAACTTCCAAGAATACCCCGGTTTTGTTAAAGTTGGCTTGCTCTAAGTTGCTAACAGTTTCCCAGTTGAAAATGTTAAGTGGCTTAGTCTGTCCATGCATGATATCTTTAAGTTTTCAGTGTGTCTTCTGACTGATGTTCATGGATGCACTCTGTTCATCTTCTGCCTGTCTGTCCTACATAGTTACAATCCTTCAACTGTAGGTTACTGCAATTTGTCAGTTCAGCCCTGCTTTTAGTTCTGCAAAAATATTGCAAAGTGTCATGTTCTGCTATATACAAAGCAGCAGTTAAAAAAAAAAGCCTTCTCTCAAACCAGATATGGGACATTGGGTTTCTGAGTACATGTAGCATAATGATCTTAAACCCTCTTCCCCTAAATACACATGGGCCCTTTAGATATATAAATTATGCTTTCATTATAGCTGGTTTTATATTTCAGTAATTAACCAAATACTTGCATGCTGATTTCCAAAATCTAGAAAAACTTTCAAAATGCTTCAACCCTTGTGTCAGCAACACTACAAAAAAAATGCTTTGTCACTGCTAATAAAACAAACGTTCATACCCCACCAAAGTGAACATGTATACCCCCCTTTGTAAAATAGTATTTTATTTTTTAAAAAACCCAGTTTATATTTGATTGGAAGCCACCCAGAATTGGTTATAAGGTATGCAACTATACTGTATAAATGTTTTAAAATAAATATTGAATGAAATTTTTCCCACAATATGCTAAACTATAGCCTCTGAAAACCACAATGTCTGGATCTGGAGTGAAATCCAGCAGGTTCTAACAGGTTCTGGAGAACCGGTAGCGGAAATTTAGAGTAGTTTGGAGAACTGGCAAATACCACCCCTGGCTGGGTCCAGAGTGGGTTGGGAATGGAGATTTTGCAATATCCTCCCCTCAGGAGTGGGAAGGGAATGGAGATTTTGCAGTATCCTTCCCCTGCCATGGCCACCAAGCCACACTATGCCTACCAAGCCATGCCCACAGAACCGGTAGTAAAAAAAAATGGATTTCACCACTGGTCTGGATCAGTGGTGAAATGTAAAATTTGTTATTACCAGTTCTATGGGCATGGCTTGGTGGGGGGTAATGTGACCTCTTCAACCTCGGCTGAAGAGGTTGTAAAAAAATGCTTTTAAAAGGCTCTGACGATCCCAGCTGAGTTTCCTGATTGTCAGAGGCTTTTTTTTCTTTTACAAGCATTTTTTTCTATAACTTCAGCTGAAGAGGTTGTAGAAAAAATGCTTTTAAAAGGCTCTGATGATCCCAGCTGAGCCGCATGATCATCAGAGGCTTTTTTTTAACTTTTAAAAGCATTTTTTTCAGCCGAAGAGGTAGAAAAAATGCTTTTAAAAGTAAAAAAAAAAAAGCCTCTGATGATCGTATGGCTCAGCTGGGCATGGGGGGAGGCAGGGATTTTTGCTACCGGTTCTCCGAACCAACCATCGCCATCGCTACCAGATCGGGCGATTCGGCCCAAACCGAGAGCATTTCACCCTGGTCTGGATCCATAAATGCCATAAATCAAAACAAAAGAAAGCATCTTCATGAGATGAATAAACACCACCAAATAGTTCACTCCAACATGTTCTGCCTAGAATTGTCTGAAACTTCCATGCAGAAATAATTTCTCCAGGGATCCTTTTATCCAAATATACTGAAAGCTGGATATCTTCTCACCAGCATAATGGAGACTTCAATCTTACTAGAAATGTAATATTGAAAATACATATCCTTTGCATTGGTAGTTTTACTATGAGTAGGCCAAGAATACAAGCAAATCAGTCACTAAAGAAAATAATGAGGTATTAACTTCCTCAGACAATATCAACGTTTGTATAAGTTTTTTTTAAAAAAAAATGCTCCCCACAACTCCCAACCCAGTCCAAATTGAACATGCTACAGTAGCCAAAATATCATTGAGAAAAAACTTGGAAAAGGGATGGAAAGGAACAGGACAGGTTGGTAACTACTTAATAACCTTCATTTTGTGCTGTCCAAATTGTTGCTTAAATACCAGTCCATAAATGTACATTATACAGTACATTCTAATGTTAAATTGCTGGAAAGTTTAGGGCACGTGTAAAAGTTTTTAAAAAGTCTCAGATCTACTTTTAAATTAGGTCAAGATCAAATATAGTCAAGATTTCCATAGTTGGATCATAAGGAACACTTTATTCACTCCAGTCCATCACCCCACTCCCACTATTACAAAGAGCTGTTAATACTACCGTACCTTACTAAGTTGTTAGTACTGTCTGGATCTAGTGCCGTTACTGTGCCCACAGTAGTTCCAATTTTTGCGTTTTCATAAACCTCCATGATGTAGGATGGAAGAGTGAACAATGGTGCCTCATCCACATCTCCAACAACAATCTTCAACATAGTCACATCTTTAAAGGGTCCTAAATGTGAGAAGCGGAAATCGAGGTGGGTATTTGCTCCTTCTATGCTAAGAGTATAGGATTTCTTTCTTTCATAGTTGAGTGGCTGTGGGAAGAAAAAATAATGTTGCATTACTATGGAGAGTTGTTTTTTAATTCTCAGTATAAAATCCATTTTTTTCATTACCTTACGTGCATTGCCATGTATGTTTATAGCTTCGTGACATTTACAAAACAGTTCTAGCAGTAACAGCTCCCTTATTATAGTGGCAACTGCTCCTTAATTTGTGCTAGATTTATAGTACTTTTTGTTAATACTTCTTTTAGTTTTAAAACTCCACTTCCTTTGTGTGAAACTGTTGAACAAAATACTTCAGCTGTATTTGAACCCATTTAAGTCATTTTCTCTAAGAGCTCTTTTGCTCTGACAAACTTCCAGTCTATCCCTTTTTCAATACTACAGTACTAATCATCCTCAGGTAGTCTTCAAGTGCAAATGTTGGCTTGTAATTCGTGCATTGAAAAAATATATATCTTTTTTTTTCTACTCATGTGCTCTGTTAGGCAGAGACATGAGGTGTGGTGGACAGCAGAGCTATGGGTTGAACATTTAGTTGGTAAATCTGGAAATCTGTTGCAGAAATATAGTAAAAATCTTCAAAGGAGTGTGAAAGATAAAGTCTGCAATTATATCTGCAATTATATCTGAGTTTGAGTGACTCTTAAAAAAAAAAGAATATGTACAGTGCTTGGTTACTGGCCTTAGCATCCTTTTGCTCATGGTTGCCTGTAATATCTTTACTTGAGTTGACAATCCTGAGATTCAATAACCCACCCCCCACTATTTATGATTCTAATATCTCCTAGTAACCTTTTATGTATATGTCTGTGTGTTTTCTCCCATGGGATTATCTTTTTTCTGATCCCCAACCTATATTTTCCTATTGGCAACAAAATAATTACATAATATGTAAATTGAATAAAAGTTTAAATTATTGAATAATTTAAAGCAATGTTCCTTTGAACTAATTTTTGACAGATACAAAATTAATTAGAGTAGAGATGAGAATGGATTATTTTAAAGCTATATAATGCCAAAAATCCCAGGTATGGATAAAAACTTGTAAATCAAATATTTATGAGATTCTTGCCTCTATTTCTTATCAATATTTAATAATAATGTTTATGGCAGTTTGAGAGAACATCTATTTACATAATAACATTAGTATGTACAGTACCTAAGAGTAAGCCTGAATGTTCACATTCTCTTAACCATATTTCTACTTGATTTGAGTCAATCAATCCAACCCAAATCAAGTTATAGCAATAGCATTAGCAATAGCATTTAGACTTATATACCACTTCACAGTGCTTTACAGCCCTCTCTAAGTGGTTTACATAGTCATCATATTGCCCCTCAAAAAGCCCCCTCATTTTACCCACCTTGGAAGGATGGAAGGCTGAGTCAACCTTGAGCCTGGTGAGATTTGAACTGCCAAATTGCAGGCAGCAGGCAGGCAGCAGAAGTAGCCTGCAGCACTGCACTCTAACCACTGCACCACCACGGTTCTTGTGCTTGCTTTCTCATTAAGGGTCATTAGGGTCATAATGCAATTCAGGACCAGTCACCCCTGGAACTATGTCACCATGGTATTGGCACTGATTTTTAATATATTGCCATTTTGAATGGATCCTTGACTTTTCCTTCAACCATTTTTTCCCCTCAGTTATAAGACCCCTCCCCCCAAAAAATCCCCAAACAAAACATGTTGTGCTGTGCTGTGCTGTGCTGTGCTGTGCTGTGCTGTGCTGTGCTGTGC
>WNWU01000053.1:373808-415094 GCA_012654045.1 Ptyas mucosa
GCTGTGCTGTGCTGTGCTGTGCTGTGCTGTGCTGTGCTGTGCTGTGCATACTATTTTGTCTGCCACCCAGGTCCATTTGGAGCTCCATTGAAAAGTTTGCTAGATCTCTCAGGCTACTTTACATAACTAGAGGTTCAGTGAGGAAAATCAGCAGTCAGTAAAGCTGATTGATCAAATGGCTCCTGCAATTAGCTGCTGAATGACATGAACATGGAAGGCTGAGGCGTAAATGCTCCCTACAATGTCGAGACTATGCAGAACTCATCTTGGATAAGGAAATAATGGATTTAATCAGGGAGGAGGGAAAGGAGAATGTGGCTAATATATCTTCAGGGTGCTTTGCATATGAAACAGGAATTGATGTGGTCATGCTCATTGAAAATTCACATAACTCACTTATATTTATTTATTTATTTAATCTTCTCAAGGACCTATCTGGGCAATATGGTTAAAAAAAAAAGAAGACAGAAGCGTGGTTGTTACCTTAAATGCTGAAATTATCAATGCTTTTTTTTTCAGAACAAATGAAAATATGGATAATGTCAGTGGCCATTATTTATTACTTACTCCGCTAGTCTAATGTTTTATGCAATTTCTTGAGGAGCTGAAAGGCTTATATGCACTGAAAGATTTTCTCACTGACATTTTCATTTGCAGCTTATCATTACTTCCATAAACACACACAGTGGAATATTAGCTCAATGCCCTCCTATGAAATAAACATTGGTAGGTATACAGGACTGTATACTTAAAATATTCTTCACAGATAAAATGTGAAATAGCAGGGTCTTGCCAAGTTATACATTCCTTAGGCATTAGAGTCAAGACTACCATAAAGCTGAGGCCAAGTTAACCTGCTGAAAGCCAGAGATTAAATCAATCCTGGTAGGCAGAAAAGGAGGAGGAAGGGGAGAGGTTAGTATCAGGGTTCTGCTTCAAAACTCTGATTACAGAGGTGGAGTAAGAGAAAGAAAAGCAGCAGATAGTGTGCACAGCTCCATTCTATACCTACTTTAAATTTTTCTGTATGTCAACTGAATATTTAAGAGGATTGTATTTATGTGTAACAATGGATTATCATATTTAGATATAGCAGGCACTAATGTAGCAATTTACTGTATATGAATTCTTTTTTCATGGGTGAATCACCATCTTTTTTTGAAATTCTAGCAGAGATTATATATGCCAGCAAGAATTTTCATGAGTGTATGGGAGAGCAGAACATCTGGATTAGGGTCTTGGACAACTTGTTGTGGCCAATTTGCCGCAGCCAACTTGCCATGGCCAACTCACCATGGGGCAACTTGCCACAGGACAATTCATGTGGGATACCTTAAAGCAATAAATGTTATCCACCATGATCTCCTCTACTTCATTTCCATTTTTGTCAATGGATATAAGGTTGAAGAAACAGTGGTGGATAATATTTATCGTGTTGAGTTATCCCATGTAACCACATGTTGAACTGTCCCATGGCCAGTTGCTTGCAGCAAGTGGGGCCATGGTGAGTTGCCTGTGCTGGGTTGGCTGCAAGTTGGCCATTGCCAGTAAGCCACAGGAAATCCAGCACAGCGAGTTGGCCATGGCGAGATGGCCACAGCAAGTTGTCCCATTCCATGTGGAATATGATACATTTTATAAGCAATTCCTATTTAACTAGTTAGATTTATATCCCATATTTTGTTCATTTGCTCAGGGTCATATAGCTCTTTCCATCTATTCCTACTTTTGAACAACAAGAGAGAGGGAGGGAGGGAGAGGAAGGGAGAGAGGAAGAGGGGGATGGAAGAGAGAGAGGGAGGGAGGGAGGGAGGGAGGGAGGGAGGGAGAGAGAGAGAGAGAGAGAGAGAGAGAGAATATGAATGATTGACCCTAAATAAATAATCCAATGCATTCTCATGGTTGAGGATGGACTAGCCATACATACATAATTTTAGGATGAACTTTTCATATTTAAAGCAGCACTCATCTATCTCTTCATTTCTATGGCAACCAAAGATGTAAGTTGGCCTGAGCCTTCATGTATGTTTAATGATGAAATCTATCAATTTCAATAGGGCTTAATGTCACAGAAAATGTATACATGGCATATCAGATATGGCCACCCAAACTCTTCCAAAAGTTGCCAATAATATGAAGTTTTTAATTGACATGGAATATATTAAATATCTCCAAGCAATCATATTAGCTACATGCTATTATTTTTAAATAGTGCTTTGTTTTTTTACTACAGCACATTTCATTTTTTTTTCTCATCTCAGTCTTCATGGCAGAATATGACTTCTGACTTGCTATTCAAAGAAGAATATGATTCTCATCTCAATTTTTTTTTTTGAGAGCCCTTGGTTTAAACAACGAATTGCCAAGTCATCTAGAAAGAAGATGCTACTTTTTAAAATATGGTGAAACTGAATAGGATAGGATTCTTTTGTCTGGTCATGATTCACTTCCCACTAGTCCCTTTTGTATTTTCCCAATTGGTGCTGTCTATCCACTGGAGATCAGTTAAAGGAAAAATGATTTAGAAAATAGAGCAGGGTAAACTCCAGCACTGAACAGATTTTGAATTCAATTATGTTCCTTTTCAAATGGTATATTTCCAAACACACATCAGGAACAATTCTAGATTTAAACAAATATCTTGTTAGGTCCTAATTTGCCAAGGGTTCTAAGAACTTTAATATCTTTCACAAAGAAATCCTTTGCTATTGTTTTGCTTACCTTCTTCAAGGAAATAATTCCTTCCCGTGTTTCTTTGTCAGTTGATATAGAAAATATTCCAGAACCATCCCCATTTATGATACTGTATTTCATGTCTGCATTTGACCCAATGTCTGCATCAGTGGCCTTGATTTTGCCTACAGCAGAACCAACCTGTGCTGATTCAGGAACATACAGCTGATAATGTTCTGAAAAATATAAAAATATAATGAGGCAGTAATACAGTTTAAGAAGGATTTCAAAATCAGCACAGAAGGGACAAATTCAATGAAATACATGAAACATAAAGTGTATCATCAATTTATAGTAT
Source organism: Ptyas mucosa (assembly GCA_012654045.1). Taxonomy (NCBI): domain Eukaryota; kingdom Metazoa; phylum Chordata; class Lepidosauria; order Squamata; family Colubridae; genus Ptyas; species Ptyas mucosa. Next base: position 376,840 of record WNWU01000053.1, read on the forward strand.
CTGTTCTAGACTGATTCTGCCTTCAAATGGAATCAGTCTAGAACAGATACTATATCTGTTCAGATATCAGATACTAGATCAGATAATATATCAGGCAGGCACTCAATGTTAAATAACATTGAGTGCCTGCCTATCCTGGAGGAGCTTGACAGTGAACCAACTTTAGAAGAACTAAATGCGGCCCTGGACCCCCTTGCCTCTGGCAAGGCACCTGGGAAAGATAACATTCCTGCCGAAGTTCTGAAGTGCTGCAAAGAGAACATCTCCACTGAACTGCATGAAATCTTCTGTCTTTGTTGGAGGGAAGGTGGAGTACCACAGGACATGAAGGATGCAAATATTGTCACACTGTACAAGAACAAAGGTGACGGGGTGACTGTAACAACTACCGTGGCATCTCTCTTCTTAGTGTTGTAGGGAAGCTGCTTGCCCGTGTCGTACTGAAAAGGCTCCAGGTGCTTGCAGAGAAAGTCTATCCAGAGTCACAGTGTGGATTTCGAGCCAACAGATCCACTACTGACATGGTATTTTCCCTTAGATAGTTGCAGGAGAAATGCAGGGAACAAAGACAGCCACTTTTCCTAGCCTTCATAGATCTCACGAAGGTTTTTGACTTGGTTAGCAGGGATGGCCTTTATAAAATTCTCCCCAAGATTGACTGTCCATCTCAGCTCCTCAACATCATTAGGTCCTTTCATGAGGAAATGAAGGGCACTGTAGTTTTTGATGGCTTAACAGCAGATTCCTTTGATATTCGAAGTGGAGTGAAGCAGGGCTGTGTCCTCACGCCAACTTTATTTGGGATCTTTTTTGCTGTCATGCTGAAACATGCTTTTGGAACTGCAACAGAAGGTATTTACCTCTGGACCAGATCAGATGGAAAACTCTTTAATCTCTCTAGATTGAGAGCAAAGTCTAAAGTCCAGCTGAAATGCTTATGGGATTTCCTCTTCACTGCTGCTGCTGCCGTCACTGCTCACTCTGCTAAAGACCTTCAACAACTTATGGACAGTTTTAGTAAGGCCTGCCAAGACTTTGGACTAACAATCAGCCTGGAAAAAACACAAGTCATGGATCAGGATGTCGATTCACTTCCCTGTATTACAATCTCTGCACAAGAACTGGAGGTCATCCATGACTTTGTGCACTTTGGCTCAACTATCTCTGACACTCTCTTTAGATACTGAGCTGAATAAATGTATTGGTAAAGCGGCCACCACATTTTCCAGACTTACAAAGAGAGTATGGCTTAATAAGAAGCTGACGGAACATACAAAGTTCCAGATCTATAGAGCCTGCGTCCTGAGCACACTCTTGTACTGCAGTGAGTCTTGGACCCTTTACGCATGGCAGGAGAGAAAGTTGAACACCTTTCATATGCACTGTCTTCGATGAATTCTTGGCATCACCTGGCAGGACAAAGTTCCAAATAGTGCAGTCTTGAAATGTGCTGGAATTTCTAGCATGTATACACTATTGAAACAGCGACGTCTACCCTGGCTGGGGCAGGTCGTGAGAATGGCTGATGGTCGGATTCTGAAAGATCTCCTGTATGGAGAATTAGTGCAGGGAAATCGCCTCAGAGGGAGACCACAGCTGTGATATAACGATATCTGCAAGAGGGACCTAAAAGCCCTGGGAATGGACATTAACAACTGGGAAAACATGCCCTCCAATCATTCAGCTTGGAGGCTAAAGATGCAGCATGGCCTTCTCCAATTCGAAGAGACACTTGTTTGGCAGGCTGAGGCAAAGAGGCAGTCCCAGAACCAGTGAAATCTGGGGGCTGGGCAGGGGACAGAATGTATCTGCTCTCAGTGTGGAAGGGCTTGCCACTCTTAAATTGGCCTTTTTAGTCACACTAGATGCTGTTTTAAGACCTCTTTCCAGAGCACGATACCATAGTCTCTTAAGACTGAAGGAAGCCAATGAGAGACTGATTATAAAGATTGTAGGATACTGCTCCTTGGAAGAATAAAACAACAAAATAAAGAATTCTAACAAAACGAACAATTTATGCATATGTATGACTACCATCATCATGCATTCCACCTTTTACTTTTAACTGGGGATGAAGCAGTGTGTTTGGAAATGGGGCAACAGACTTTTCTAAGTCCTACCCAAAATATATTTCCAGGCAATGAGAGTTACCCACAGGTCTTTTATACCATCCAAATTAACAAAACACAATTGGTGTGTTCAGCATGCTATGCCAAAATAAGGAAATCACATTATGATTGAACATGATGGTCTTGTTCAGAAAAGATGCTAAGACAATGACTAGCTTCCCATACAAATCCTGTTAAATAACCCTGTAAGTTACCAAAATTTATTTGTTTATACAAGTGGTAGAGTCCAAGGACTAGCAGAATTTGATTACCACTTACTCTCACTTATCCCAAACTACAGGACTGGTTATTAAAAATTGCTACTTAAGAGAATTAAAAAAACAATAGAAAATGCAGCTCATTCTGACAATGTTCTCCACGACCTATTTGTATATCAGTTACCAATAAACCTTGCTGAAATAAAATTTGTGCTAGGTACCAAAGCACAATGATCAAAAGGAAGTTAACTCTCAAATAAAATAATCTCAGGAGATTTCTTCTGTAAGAAGTACGTCATTTCAAGAAGAAAAAATGTAGTGCCTCTAAAATCCCAAATTATTCTGCCCAAAGATTGAAAGAGCATGCAAATCTTGCTAGAGCTATGACACCGTGCAGCTAAAGCTCTTTTGGACACACTGTAGCCCTAGTTTAATAGTCTACTTTGAATGGGAATCCCACAAACATGAAATAAAAGCAACAGCCTACTGCTGTTATTCATCGCTGTAGAAGTGGAAATTCTGAAGTAATCTTTCAAAGCCATCGAAGCCAGTGGTCATAACAGTTTTTCTTTTGACCAATTCCATAACTTCGTTGAGTGTGAAGAAGCACCGGCTTTCTTTGGGACTCATTTGTGTTATATTCTTAGAAGTCATGCTGTGTAATGCGACTCAGTAGTTTAAGTGTAGTAAAATTTTAAATGAACATAAAGAATCTGAGATCCTTTCTTTTGTTTCCCTGAATTGTTTGACTTTGGAACTGTAACAGCATCTACGTCTTTGAAGCCATAGAGGAAAAAAAATACAAAACTTTTGAGCTTGCATCGTTCTTGCTTCTCAAATGGCCAAGGAAACAAAGTCTGTAAATTTCACTGAGTTAAAAGCTAAGCAATTTCTTCTCCTGAAATGAGTTCTCCTCCTCCCACATTGATGTGTCTTGCAATTGTAAGAAACTTTACCATTCAAAACTTTACTGCGCTGAATCAGATTATTTCTTAAGAGAACATTTGTGCACCCACCAGCTGACCTTAAGATGAAAAGAAACAAAAATGTACTTGCGCTCCAGGGCTCAGAAAGCTGCAATTATGACTGCAGTGGGTATTGTAATACAGTTGAAATTACCATTTGGCTATCTTGAGACATGTAGGCTAGAAGAATTGTGTGTGTGTGTGTATGTGTGTGTGCGGGTGGGGTGGGGGGTGGGGGAATGGAAAGGTAAAATCAAACTATTATTTTAAAATTCAACAAGAAGAATCACTATGGTAAATCAAGAAGTAGGAGAAAATGTTGTGAATCCATTTGTAATTAGCAAAATGTCCTCAGTATCCAGTTATTACTACGTATCATTTATGATAAATACAGCAAAGTATTTCTTTTTGTGCAAAACAGTAGATGCCTTTCATAAACTAGTTCTTCATTCTGGAGCGCTACAAATCCATGTACATGCTATTCAGTGATGGGTTTCAAATTTTTTTTACTACCGGTTCTGTGGGTGTGGCTTGGTGGACATGGCATGGCTTGGAGGGCGTGGCTTGGTAGGCGTGGCAGGGAAAGGATACTGTAAAATCTCCATTCCCTCTCCAATCCAGGGGAAGTTTACTGCAAAATCCCCATTGTGTCCCAATCAGCTTGGATTTGGGAGGCAGAGAATAGATGGGGGTGGGGCCAGTCAGAATTTTTACTACCGGTTCTCCGAACTCCTCAAAATTTCCGCTACCGATTGTCCAGAACTGGTCAGAGCTTGCTGAAACCCACGTTTGATGCTATTTGAAAGTAACTCTTTTTTCGGCAATTTATGAGTAACCATGAGCTGAATTTGTCTGATGCCATATTTAATATGTCCCTCCATCTTTTAAGTTTGTCAGTGCTTAATGATGATCAGTTTTTAATTGATAAACAATAGAGAAAAGCTTTAAATAATTCCCCCCACCTCTCTCTCTCTTTCGTTCTGTCTCATTCTAAAAATAGTAATCAAGAGTTTGGACTTTGTTTGGATTAGGCTGCATTTCCTGTAAACCCTGAGCACTCAAACAACTTCAACAAAGACACACCCATCTCTTCTAAGAACCACACTTATTTTCTGCCAAGAGAAGATTGGACAATTTATTCAATTATAGACAACAGAGGGAACGATCAATGAAAGAAAACGGATTCCCAACAATGTTTTTGCAACAATGGCAATTCCTTTCTTTCTTCTGGAAGTGCATCTTGCTTTGGATATTTTTTTTCAGTTCGCATTAAATCTTCTTAAAGGAACATAATGTGGTGTTTAAATGTTCGACTAGGACTGAAGAAGACTCAAGTTGAAAATCTGTTCATGGTCTTTCCAATTATGTTGTCATCCTTGGACTGGATTGAGCAGTTCTTAAATGCATCAGTTACAAAGCAGTGGACAGTATTTGGCAACAGCTGGGATGTGTATAAAAACTGTTATGCTTGGTAATAGAAAATCAGATCACCAATATCAAGTGAGATCAGATAAGGACTTTTTGCATTTTAGGATGACGAAGTCAAATCTTGCCTTCTCTAATTCCTATTAAACCCAGCTTACCAACATTTTGCTGTTGTCTCCCTAAACAGCTGGATATAGCAAAGTATGAACCATAAAGAAAACTACTTGCCAGAGCTTGAAATAGCACAATACTGAAAAAAGTGCAACTTTGAAATGATGAGAAGTCCTCCCTCATTATTTTCCATACAAAGCACAGAGGCAAGAGGATGTAAACATTTGTTGCTATATTAAAAAGGGAGCAAGAGAAGAGAAATTCTAAAAAAAAAAAATGGTTCATTGTGACTCAAGATGATGTTTTATGATGTTATTATTTTTTAATGATGTGACCAATATGGGAGGTGATTGAAAATGAACATAAAACTCTTGAGGAAGGGAAACAATACAGTTATTTTATTTTAATTTGCAGGGTTTCTGTGTGCACATTGCAATCTTTGAACATAATGGACAATTTCATTGAAAAACTGTCCTTTTCATGACAGCATCTTATTTTCTTTAATAGGTGAATACAATTTCTGTTTATTTTATGCAAACGTGATCATATTTCTTTAGTTCATTCATCTCACAGAAGTCCAATCAAGGTTCTTGTCCATTTGATAGCATGAAGACATGCTTGGTGTCATGATTAAAGTGCTAGACTAGAAACTTGAAGACTGTTTGGATATAAAAGCTTGCTGGGCGACTATGGGTCAGTCATTTTCTCATCACCCAGTCCATCTTCCAAAGTGGTTGATTTGTGGGGAAAATAAGAGTGACGACATTATGTATACTGCCTTGTAAAAACAAAGACAGGATAGAAAAAGAAAGAAAGAAAGAAAGAAAGAAAGAAAGAAAGAAAGAAAGAAAGAAAGAAAGAAAGAAAGATTGAATGTATGTATGTATGTATGAATGAATGAATATCATGCCATTGCTATGAAATTAATAGCCACATTAATATTAAAGTAATGAGACTCTAATTCAGTATTGAAATGGACCAGAAACTCTGTTTCTGGGCCTTTTTTTTTCTTCTTCTTCTAGCAGCCAGCAGACTCTTTGCTGCCCATTGGGAGACTAAGATAGATCTATTTCTGCCTTATAAGGCTTCATCAGTTAGCCACTAGGGCTATATAACAACGTAGGTAGAACCTGGCTAATGAGAAATATATATATATATATATATATATATATATATATATATATATATATATGTAGGTCTTTGGTTATTCGGGTTTTCTCCCGCGTAAAATTGGAAGTGTCTTGGCAACATTTCGACAAAGTCTCATTCGTCATCTTCAGGCTGGTGTTCTCGGCTTCGTGCTTCCAGGAGCAATGTGTATATATGTATGTATGTATGTATGTATGTATGTATGTATGTATGTATGTGTCCATGTAACCCATCTGCATTCAACCATATTTCCATATTTCCTGTTGCTTGGTCATGGATCCTGGCTTCCATGAAGAACACTTTGTATCAGCTACCTTTGCTGCTAAAGCAAGTAGAGACAGTTTGTTACTCAAAGCAAAGTCTTCTTGCCAGAGTCCCTGCTGATGTTGAGTTGGGAACAGAAGTGGTAATCAGAGAGGACTGTGGTGAGAAGAAAGTGGATAAAGTAGAAGTAATGGTGGGCAAATTTGACTGTTGATAATGCATGGATTCAATAAAAAACAATGCTGGCTATTGAACCTGACTTGTATTGGGCAGTGTTTGTTCTGCTAAAGGTTCATGTGCCCTGTCTTCTAGCTATAGAAGGTGGAGTTAACCTATTATTTTCTTGCCCCCCCCCTTTGTTAGTGACTAATTATTGCTGGATATGAGTTTTGTCTGAATTTTAGGCAATAATAGACCTCATCCCAATCAGTGAATTCAATGGATGAATTAGTATGGATGAGGTTCATACCTGCTCTTCAAAATGGACATAGTATTCACTGCTTTTCGTATGTATGACTGTGCCTTTGAATTTGAAAAATCTAATTTGCCTTTTAACAGTTTGGACATAGCGTGTCATTTGAACATAGCTTCCTTCTCATTAATCTGTTAAATTGATGGTTTCCTGCAGTGCCATTTTGGAGGGCACATGAGTATTAGGGGAAAAAATAACATCACATTTTAATCTATAAGGAAGCAATAAATTGTGCTCTCAAATATTCTATACTGATGTAAGACATGGTAGATTCCTACCAAAGCAGTTATCATTTACATTGTGTACATCAATCCAGAAAGTATACAATCCTTTACAAACAGCGGTAATGGATATAATTATGAAAAGCCACGCCCAGGAAGAGCAGAAATTATTTTTGAAAAGGCCAGCTTTTCCCTATACACTGGTGTCTTAGAGACAGTATTATTTGATGATGGCAAAGACAGTTTTGATTGTTGTAGTCCCAAATAATCTGATGCCTGTGCCTCAAATTCAAGATACATGGTACTTATTTTAAGCCATGGTACATGGCTCAGAAAAACTGTAGGAATGGTAGGAATCTTGAGAATTTTTCTTCCTCTACCATCTGAGTAAATATCTTTATCCACAAAAGCACTTAATGAATGTCTATTTAGTTTTTCACTTCATGAACCAAATACATACATACATACACACGCGCGCGCACACACACACACACACACACACACATATATCTAATTTTATTTCATTCTCTTTTCGTAGGTCTTTGTGTATTTTTGTTTCATCCAGGTTTTTCCTATGTAAATCAAGATCTTTATACAGCCATGGTTCAGTGAAATCTCATTCACTAGATTTTTTGGCTTTATCAGACATCAAAGCAGCATTTTGCTGTCTGTTTTAAGATTTAAAGGAGACTAAAATAGCTATTTCTGGCTTGTTTGCCTTCTTCAGTTAGCCACACCCTCATCTCCTGACTCCTCCCTAAGCCTAATAAAGGTCAACTATTTATTTTATTTTATTCTCTTTGCGTAGGTCTTTGTGTATTTTTGTTTCATCCAGGTAAATTTATATTCATATATATATATATATATATATATATATATATATATATATATATATATGTACATATATTTATTTTCCAGTTGAGAAACTTTGCATCATGAAAAAACCTTTTAAACTAGTCATCTATGCACTTCAACCCTTTACTTTATCTATTTGTGTCTTTCAATAAAAGATATGAAACATTGGCTTTCTTTTGTATGCTCTTTTTCTTTTTTTTTAATGAAAGAACACTCAAGTACATTGGAGGCTTGCTGCATGCAACTCTATTTGTAAGAATGGAAAATTAATGCACATGATACACTTAAATGAAGCACTGTCAGTCATTCACCATTCTCTGAAGAGATCATTATTGAAAAGTGCTTGAAAAGTGCTGGCACCCTTACACTTAGCAAGGTCATATATTGTAGTTTGAACAGAGTAAACACTAAAAATCCAGATTTTGTTTAAAAAAAAATACTTTGTAGAATCATAGGGCTGAAAGAGACACCTTGGAGATCTTCTAGTCCAACCCCATGACTAAGGCTGGAGTCCTCATCTCAGACAAATGGTTGGTCAAACTTTTGTTAAAAAAAAAAAACCTCCAGTGAAGGAGCACCCACAGCTCTGAACAGCAAACTGTTCCATTGATTAATGGTTTGGTTAAGAAATTCCTCCTTCTTTTCAGGTTGGTTCTCTCTCTAATGAGCTTTCATCCCTTGTTTCTTGTCCTCTGCTCAAGGTGCTATGAAGAATAAATCCATGCACTCTTCTCTATAGCCATCCTTCAAGTATTCCAAGACTGCAATACAAATTTTCCCCCCTTTTTCCCCCCCCCTAGCCATAAATGTAGAATACATATAAAAAGAATATATAAATCCTTCCCATCCCCACCCTAACCCTCCCCTCCTCCCTCTTCCCTCCCCCCCTTGACTTCCATTATATGCAATATTAATATTCCCAAACAATATATATGTTATTCAAACTTCCAAATCTTTTTTCCTATATTTACTAACATATTAACATAGTCATCTCAGCTAAAAGCGATATAATATTTTCTAGTCTGATACTTATTCTGTACATACTCAATCCATAATTTCCATTCCTGTATATACTTCTCATGCGTCTGATCCTTTAAAAAAGCTGAAACCTTTGCCATTTCTGCAAATCCAGCCATCTTCTGGGTCCATTCATCAACCGTCGGTAAAACATCACTCTTCCAATGTTGGGCAATCAATAACCTAGCTGCTGTCACCATATACAAAATCAATTTAGTTTCACCCAATGTAAAATCTTTAACTATACCCAATAAGAAAAATTGCGGAGAAAATTGTATTTTTTTCTTTAAAACATTTTGCATAACCCACCAGATTTTTATCCAAAAAGCCCTCACTACCCTGCAAGTCCACCAGATGTGATAATATGTAGCATCTAAACAATCACATCTCCAACATTTTGGCTGCACATTAGGGTAGATGCACGACAATTTCTTGGGGTCTAAATGCCATCTATAAAACATTTTATAAAAATTTTCTCGTAAGTTTTGTGACTGTGTAAATTTAACGTTCTGAACCCGTATTTTTTCCCATGTTTCCATCATAACTGGTTGAGAGAAATTTTGTGCCCATTTAATCATACAATCTTTAACTAGCTCATTTTCTGAGTCTCTTTCTAACAAAACATTATAAACTCTCTTAATATGCATTGGACCTATCCGCTTCATCTGTTCAACCAATTCTACTTCATATTCCATTAAACCAGTTTGTTGATCTTCTTTCCATCTCATCTGTAATTGATTGTACTGCAACCAAGTCAACGATTTCCCTTCTTCCAACAGCATATCCAAAGTCTTCAATCGCCACCTGCCCTCTTCAAAGTAAAGTAACTCTTTATATAAAAACCCCCCGAGTGACTTAATATTTGTATTCCACATGGTATCAGCAAGATCCAGCCAAAATGGAATCTTATAATCCCAATTAGTTCGGTGCCTTCTCCAGACTCTCAGCAAGGCATTTCTAAGTAAATGACTGTTAAACACTTTATCCACTTTGGTATCATAAAATAAGTATGCATGCCAACCCCAAACCAGGTCATGGCTTTCTATATTCAACAAGTCAGTCTTAGTTTTCCCAACCCAATCACTTAATTGTATCAATGCAGTTGCTTCATAATATAGTCGAAGGTTTGGGAGTTTAAGACCACCTCTCTCACGAGTATCTTGCATTATTTTCAGTTTGACTCTTGGTTTTTTATCATTCCAAATAAATTTGTTCAGTCCTTTTTGCCATTCTAGCAATGGTTTGTCTGATTTAAGCACCGGTATCATTTGAAATAAAAAGATCAGTCTAGGTAAAACATTCATCTTTACTGCTGATATTCTTCCAAGCAATGATAACTGCAGTTTCTTCCAGTTTTGCATATCTTTTTGTATCTTTTACCACAGAACCTCATAGTTATTTTGAAACAGTTTAGCATTGGAGTCTGTGATTTGTACTCCTAAATATTTGACCTTTGAAACAGTCTCGAAGCCTGCCATTCTTTCCAGTTCCTTTTTTTTGCTCTCTGTCAGATTTTTGACAATCATTTTAGTTTTCTTCTGATTCAACCTGAAACCAGATACCATGCCATACTCTTCTATAATATTTTTCATCTGGATTATTGAGTTCATAGGTTGTGATAGGGTAACAACCAGGTCATCTGCAAATGCCTTAGTTCTATAGTCCTTTTGCCTTATAACTATTCCAGTCAAGGAATTCGAGTCCCGTATTGCATTGAGTAAGACTTCTAAAGTTAAAATAAATAATAACGGGGATAATGGACAACCTTGTCTGGTGCCTTTTTGTATGTTAAAATTCGATGTTAAGCATCCATTGATAATAAGTTGTGCATGTTGCTCTTGATAAATTGCACCAATCGCTTGTATAAACCGCTCCCCCAAATCCATTTTTTCCAAAGTCTTAATTATAAAGTTCCAATTCACGCGATCAAAGGCTTTTTCCGCATCCAAAAAAACCAGCACTGCAGAGATCTGTTTATTCTTATCTAGATAGTCCATTAAGTCTATAACTTGCCTAACATTCTCCTTCATATATCTGCCTTCAATAAATCCTGCTTGGTCATGATGAATTATCTTTTGAATAACTGGCATCAATCTGTTGGCTAGTACTTTTGCAAAGATTTTATAGTCTGTGTTTAATAAAGATATTGGTCTATAATTTTCTGGTTTCTTAGGACCTGATTCTTCTTTCGGAATCAATGAAACAAAAGCTGTTTTCCATGAGGAAGGTATCTTACCTCCTAGTTGTATATTACGAAATAAATCTTTAAGATGCTCAATCATTTCTTCTTGTAAAGTTTTATAATAAATTGCAGTTAAGCCATCCGTCCCTGGAGCTTTAGCTGTTTTTAATTGTTTTATAGCAAAACTGATCTCCTCCACTGTTATCAGTTGTTCCAAACTTTTCTTTTGGCTCGTTGAAATTTTTGAAACTCTCTTGTTTTCCAAGTATTCATCTATAGTAATATTCTGTATGTCATCTTTAGCATATAACTTAGTATAATATTCCAAAAAGGCTTTTTTAATTAGATCTTGTTGGTAAACTTCTTTATCAGCATATTCAGTACTATCAATAATTCGTGTCGATGCTTGCTTCCTCAAAGTATACGCCAACCACCTGCCCGGTTTGTTAGCATTGGAAAAAGTATTGTGCTTTGCAAATTGTAAGTTAGTTGCCGTTTGGTCTGCTATAAGCATTTGAAATTGATCCTTCAGAAGTTTTATAGCCATTTGCAATTTTCCGTCTGTTGGTTTTTGTATCAATTGTTGTTCTTTCTTTTTTATCTCAGATTCCAATTGTAGTCTTTTCTTCTGCTGACTTTGCCTGTGTTTAGAATTCATTTGAATTAGTACTCCCCGCATATATGCTTTAGCTGCATCCCAAACTGTTTCAATAGGGGTGCCTTTGTTCAGGTTAAATTTAAAAAACTCCTTTAAATGCTTTTTGAGTTCAATTATATTCTTTTCATATCTAAATAGATTCTCATTTACTCTCCAGGATCTTCTTTCTCTTTTACCCATCTCGATTTCCATCCAGACCGGACTGTGGTCAGTCAAAGTCCTAGGAAATATCTTTATTTTCTTTACTTTAGAGAGTAGATTAGAAGTTAAGAGAAAAAAGTCTATTCTGGAAAAGGATTTGTGCCTGTCTGAGTAAAAAGTAAAGTCCAGTTCATTTGGGTTTCGAATTCTCCAAATATCTTTCAATTCCAAATCCTCTTTCAGTTCAAAAAAAGCTTGTGGTAATTTATTCCCTATTTTGGCCGTGGTTTTTTTATCCAATCTAGGTTGGATTACTCCATTCCAATCGCCCATTATTATAGTGTTTGAATAGTCCCAATCCAAAATTTTTAAATGAAGTAGCTTGTAAAAAGTTTCCTGCTGTTGATTTGGGGCATATATTCCGACCAACAAAATTGGTCCAACATCTGTAATAACTTCAACTGCAATATATCTTCCATCTTTATCTGCTTCTATAATTTTTGCTACAAGTTTCTTATTTATATATATCACCACTCCATTCTTCTTTTCCTGATTTGAAGCAACAAATTGCATTCCCAATTTTGAATTTATCAAGTATTTCTGATCTTGCAATTTTACATGAGTCTCCTGTAAACAGATAACATCATTATGAAATTGTCTCAAATAGTGAAATATCTTCCTTCTTTTTTGCGGAGAATTCAATCCGTTTACATTCCAAGACAAAAATTTAAGTGCCATTTGACCCTGTCTGAAGTTTTGAGAGCAATTGTTGAAGATTCTCTCCTACAGTAGGAATCTTCGGTTTAGCTCCTCCCATGACTTCAGCTTGCTGTTTATCTTTGGTTCTTTTCTCACGCTGTGGCTTACTATATTCTTGCTGCTGTTGCTTCATTTGTTTAGACATTGCTCTGGTTATGCGTTGCTCTTCCACTTTAGATGTTGTTACTTCCAAAGCCATCGCCTCCTCTGTGATAGTTTTAGACATTTCTTCCAAAGGAGAAGCTTCGAATGGTGCAAAAGGATCAACCACAACACCACCTACTGCTCCCATTAATTCTCTTGCCTCCCTTTGCGACTGCCTTATTTGTGCTTCTGTTTCTTGATCAATCTCAGCTTGTAGTTGAGCTTCTTTATCTATTGGTGAAGATGTGTGTGGAGGAGGAGAACCCGCTTTCAAAACATTGTAATAAAATTCTTCTGCTTTTTCAATAGTATTAAGGCGGTATCTCACTCCTCGCAGCCTGAGTATTATACCTATTGGGGCATCCCACCTAAATTGTATGTTCTGTCTTTTCAATTCTGTCACCAAAAATCCAAAATCCTTTCTATCTCTTAACATTTTAGGCGGTAGTTCTTTAAAAACTCCAATCTCACTTCCATCAACTTGAACTGTTGTAACAAAAGAATTTTGCAGAATTTCATTTCTCATTCTTCTATCTGTAAAATATATAACCACATCTCTAGGCAGTTGTCTTTGTACCGCCACCCGAGAATTAACTCTGTAGACCTTGTCCATCTTGCACAAAACCAGATCTGGTTCCACTTTCAACATAACTGCCAAAGCCTCTGCACAAATTTTCCTAAGATCTTCCCTGGTATTCTCTTTAACACCTCTCAATCTGATAGCATATTCCATTGATCGAAATTGCATCATAGTAATCTCATTTTGCATTTTCTGTGTAACTTCTTCAATTTCTATAATTTTTGAGTCAGAAGCTCTGAATTTAGTCTCCATCTCTGAGGCAAGATTCTCCACTTTTTTATCAATCTGCAGCGCTACCTCAGACAGGCCTTTAACCACTGTTTGAATATCTTGTTTAAGTGAGTCATATTTCTCTTGAAACATTCCTTTAAGCTCCTTCTCTGATCTTTGAATTTCTTTAATAATAATATCATATTGGCTTTCTTCCTTTGTCTGAGATTGCAACTGCGCTGTTTGAGGCTGCTTCTGTTTATGTGTGGGGGAGCCCCCCCCGGTTGCTTTGTTGCCATTTTACCTCTTAAAGATCTTCCTTTTCCACAAACTCTAACAACTTTTCCCAAAAAGTTCTCCAGATTCAATCAGGTCTATAAGAGTCAATTGGTATTTTTATTTTATGTTATTTTGTTTTTTGGATACTTCTGCCGCTTCCAGCCGGATTTGTTACTTTAAAATGTAGCCGGATACAGTAATCAAATTACTTTCACTTTCAGCTCTCTCAACTAAGAACAGGCGCCATTTTTTTCCCTCCGCTTTCCTCAAAGCCAATTCACTTTCACTTTAAAAACTCTTTAAAATAGTCCAAAAAGCTTCCAATACTTGCTGTTTAGTGAGAAGTTTGAAATCTTCCTTATTTTTCTTTGTTATTGGTAATGCTGCCGCGCTGTCTTGTTCTGCTTTAAAGCAGAGTTTCCCATTCGTCCGGAGCTTCAGCGGGGTGAATAGGGAGTCCCACCCTGTTAACTCCCCAGAAGCAAGAAAAGCTTTCTGGGGGTCTCACAGGGGACTCTACCTGCAGCCGCCGGCTCTCCTCACAAGCCCTTTGCGGTCTCGGAGTTTTACGAGCCGTTTCAATTGCCGAAACGGCTCTTTTACGGGCGTTCGGGCTGGCGGTCTTCAAAGGACCGTCTGCAACAGCTGACGGCAACAGCGGAAGGATCTCCAAGACTGCTATCATGTCTCTCTTCATCTTCTCTTTGTTTTGCAATCTTACATCACCTTGTAAGACAGAAATTTCCTTTGATCTAAGAGGTCTTTCTTTTTGAATAGACATGTTTTGGATTGTTTGGTCAGTGATGATGTTAAAAATCGTACCATTATCCAAGCAATGAAGATTTACAACTGTAAGTAAAACAGTCTCATTGTCAGTCTCTGTTTCTACAATTCTGTCTAAGGTCTGTGTTGCTTTATGTGATCCTCCTTTTCCCAGCTCTAGTTAGGAACCCCGAGCAAATATATTATAGGTTGCCTTATTCTGAATCTAGTTTAGTACAATGAATACTGAACACCAGCAGCCGTCAAGAGCAATACTTCCAGTCCTAGCTGGAGATGCCATACAAAGCATCTGCTCTACCACTAAATTGCAGCTATTCCTCTAATAAAAATTACCCCATATATGGTGATTTTCTGCTGTCTGATGCCAATAATTCTGCACACTGATACAATGGCCTCATCACTCTAATACACCAGGACTTAAAACTAGGGCGTCCCTAGTGCTGTCTGAGTTACTGATGATGCTACCTAGTTTGGTAATGAAATTAGTAAGAAAATCACCAAGCTCAGAGAGCATCAAGGACCCCACAGTTCAACCATGAGCTACAAATATTCTCTTTTATTGATACTTAAAACTATAAAACCCAGGAAACTGTAGACCAACTACCCTTGGAAGTCTTCTCCCCCCCAAAAATGCACTGATTTTAGAATTCATAAAGAAATAGTTAATAGTTATAAAATGCAAATAACTCATAAGTTGTATCAATAACTCTTTTGTGTAATTTCTTGGGGTGGCCAGCAGTTTTTTGTTGTTTTTGCATGTAAGTATATACAGGCATAGGTTAAAATTAATGTCTTTTGATATTCAAACATGATTTTAATATTGAAATAGCTTATTCGAAACTCTCTTCTAGATAATGCATTTTGCATCTTTCTGCATCAATAGTTAAATCCTATGTCAAATACATAGAGAAAAAGGTGTTTAATTTTTTCATCTCACCGATTAAAAGAAAACCAACATGCATTAATTATACCATTTTCTGCCTATTCAATATTAAACTAAGGATTTGGTGGCAAACATTGATGTGGGAATCTAAGCCAACTTTTCTTTTGTGCAAAGCATTTTCCCCATGCATAATATAATGGAAAAAATATAGAGTTGTTTAACCCTTTCCTTGTCATTTCTAAATTGAAGGATTATCACCTCAATTACAGTGTTTGCTGAACGAAATGGGAAAAAACAGAGAATGGAAGATAGAGTGAGTGAGTGAAAACAGGGAAAAACATTTTGCTGACTACCATTTGCTTCTTATGAATACATAAACTGAATAAATAAATAATAAAGGGCTTCTAAACAAATTCTGATCCAGACATGTTGGTTCAGACTTCCAGTCTCATGTTTCCATCATACACTCATTATTACAGGTAGTTTTTGCTTAACAATGGGAATTGGGACCAGAATTTCCATTGCTAAGTCATGTGGTTGTAAAACCTGATGTACATGACTGCATCAAGTAGCAACTACAAACCTGCAAGTCCCCATTGCTGTCATTAAGTGAGGATTACAAGTTGTTAAATAAGGATCTCATATAACCATGATTTGTGATTTAATTCCCAAGAAGCAAAGTCAATGGGAAAGAAGGCAGGAAGTTACAAGTCCCAGGAGGCTCACACACCATGTGACAGACAGATGAGTGCTATGGAGTGTGGCAGGCCAGGGATGACTGGGGGTGCAGGAAGCTGGGGGTGGCTACTGCAGAGTGCAGGAGGGTGCAAAGGTGGCTGTCATAGTTCAAATGTGCTTGGATGGAGAGGTGCTGAGGAGTGCAGGGGGAGATGCATGTGGTTACTGTGGCATGCCACAAAAGCAGGGGTGCTATTCAGAGGTTCTGGAGAACCGGTAGTGGAAATTTTGAATAGTTTGGAGAACCAGCATATAACACCTCTGGCTGGCCCCAGAGTGGGGTGGGAATGGAGATTTTGCAATATCCTTCCCCCAGGAATGGGGAGGGAATGGAGAATTTTCAGTATCCTTCCCCTGCCATGCCCACAAAGCCATGCCCATCAAGCCATGCCCACAGAACTGATAGTAAAAAAAATTGAATTCCACCACTGCACAAAAGCAAATATGGCTGGGTGAGATGTGTGTGACTGCTACAGCCGAATATGAATGCAGATAGTAGTGCAGGGATGCACTATGGAGTGTGAGTGTGCGGTTGCTTTGGGCAGAAGCACACCACAAAATATGAGTTCCACAAGATCTTGTACTCAGTAGCTGGGCTTCTTGGGAGAAAAAGTGGTGGGATCAGGATCAATTTCCTGGAGCAACTTGGACCTTCCTTGCTGGCTTTCCATTAACTTTGGTTGTTCCCAAAAGCTGGCAGAGAAGGTCACAAATGGTGATCATGTGTTTATGGGATACTACAAACAGTGTAAGTGTGAGTGGTTGCCAAATAGCTGGATCATAATCATGTGATTGTTGGGATGGCTAAAGCCTCAAGGATTGGTCACAAATAATTTTGGATGGTCCACTGTACCATGGACAGTGGTGGGTTGCTACTGGTTCGCCCCAGATCTGGTGATCCATAGCGGTGGTGGTGGAAGGCTCCGCCCACTCACCCAGACGTCTCTGTGCATGTGCAGAAGCTTCTGCACATGTAGAGAAGCATCGCACAAGCGAACTGGTAGCGACGGGATTTGAAACCCCATTATTGACCATGGACCTTTGTAACTTTGAATGGTGTCTGAACAAGTGGGTCATGAACTGAAGTCTACCTGTACTTATATACCTGCATCCATGAAAGCAGAAAAGAATAAAAAGTAGAAGGTTTTGCTAAGTGAAGATAAGCACAGCACTGAAAATGCTATTTCTTAGGAGTTAGTGAATATGGTATGTCACTGTCAAATATCGTGATTGTTATTCACAGCTCATCCTTCATTTGAAAAGAATCTCCCTGAAATTGTAACAGCAGACAGTTTTTGTTGGGAAGAAATAAATCAGATCAAACCTTTACATACTCTGAGGGAACCTGGGAGGATTGTCGTTGACATCGGTGAGTGTGATATTTACTGTGGTTGATCCCGATAGCCCTCCAACTTGTCCAGCCATATCTTTGGCTTGAATGACAACCGAATAATGTTCTCTGGCTTCTCTGTCCATGTTATGCAGAGCTGTTCTTATGACTCCTGTAGTGTTATTTTTTTTTTAAAAAGGGGGGGGGGGAAGCAGGAAAGAAACATTATTTTAAGCTTCAAAAAAAATAATAATTAAAAACAAACCAACCAGTAATCCCTTACGGAGAATCCCACCCCTATTCATATATCAAATTAATTGATATCGTACATAGAAATTAAATGCACATATGTGATAAGGTTGGACAACCTGTTAATAAATGAGCAAACCAATTCACACAAGCTGTCAGGTTTAGTGCCCAGATTGAAACAGAAATTCCTGGGCACCTGCCTTCATATGGCTTGACTGCATGAAGATGCAATGTTCTTTTGATGCCCACTGTAGTTTAAATCCTATACTTTCTCTTGTTTTCCCCATGGTTTGGTGAATTATTTGCCCTGCACTTCTTAACTTTGAAGCTGGGCTTCTGTTGGTTATTTATATTATAGGCATTTCTGCTTGAGAAACTCTGGCTATCACCTCTAATCCAACATATGCACACTCATATGATTGTATTTTGTATGAGCTCAATACATAATTTAATCAAATTATTTTAAAAAGGTAATATGTCTTATGCTATGGCTATGTCTTAAAATGTTGCTCTATGAATGGATGATATGGTGAGACCATCTCACCCCACTGGGATTGGTCCGTATCGTGCCAGCAGAGGAGGCATACTGTGGGTCCCATCAGCCCGATTATTCCAGCTGACGGGGTCCAGAAGGAGGGCCTTTTCTGCTGTTGCTCCTGCCATCTGGAACATCTTGCCCCCTGATGTGGTTGGCCCCCAACCTGTCTACCTTTTCATAAGGGCCTAAAGATGTAGCTTTGTTAGTCGGCTTGGGACCCCAGTGGGGGAACAGTGAAATGGAGGTGGGTTGATTAATAACAGATCTCACCTCCCCCCCCCCCCCCCTGCCCCCCCCCCCCCCCTGTGTCTTTGGTTTCAATGTTTGATTTTATGTTTTAATTGTATATGTAACTGTACACTGCCCAAAGTTACCCGATGGTAAGATGGAAAGCCAAATGAATGAATGAATGAATGAATGAATGAATGAATGAATGAATTCTGGCTTTGAGGCTTCCAAAATATTTATTTTCATAATCTGACTTTACTGAGGCAAACAAATATTTTAAAAATAAACGGCCTTACTAGGCCAGCTCAGAAACAGCTAATTTTAGTACAATATTACATAACAGAATAACAACTTTATCTAAGTCAGATGTTTTCATTCTTTTTCATCAGTGGAAATGCTTTTCTATTGTTGCTGTTATGAAATAAGGCTGCCTTCCTCTACAGACACGTATAGGCAAACGTGCCTAGAATCATGGAGACACACCAACACTTCCTACAAAATACAGATTTTATTATCAAACAGAGACAGTCAGATTCAGCATCTGATTCAATCCAGATTTTTTATATATATATAACAAGTTTTAAAGATTAGTAACATTTTACAAACTGAGTTTGGAGAAGAATAGCCAGCCCCAGTAATTCAACTTAGATAATAAGATCACAGGCATCGAAGTGGCTGATGTCATCAAATTGTTTTCAAAGGCAGTTCTACATGGAAAACATTATTCCCTGAAAACATTATAGTTATTATTGTGAGTGTGCATGATTCAGACTAGAGCTTTTTTCTCCTCAGCTGGTAAGAAGTTCTCCTATTGATCTTTTTTAAATCTCCACATGGACACCTTAAAAAGAATCAAGCAGTTCACCATATCTAACTTTTATATTTTCAATAATGACCCCTTGAAGAAATGGAATTGTTCAATTTGTTTTTAAAATTTACTTCTTAGGAATATCACTACAATAGCTGGTATATATCTAGCCACTTTGAAAATTCTGTTCCTTACACCCATGAACAGAAATATTGTACTTTAATCACTTACACAATGTTATGCTAGCTTTATGTATACTTTCTTAATTTATTATTTGATTATTTTCTTCTATTAGTTTTATTTTTTATATATGATGTTTTTATATTCGCATAAGCCGCCTTGAGTTGCCATTTGCGAATAGTGGCAATATAAATTTAAATAAATAAATAAATAAATAAATAAATAAATAAATAAAGTAGAAAACAAACATAGATTGATGGGAATATGTTACTGTACATGTTTATCACACACCAGTTGTGGTATGGTAATAAAACATAACTCACAGTTCATCAGCTACTTTGGCATAAATTCCATTAATTCAGATATCAAATATTATATAGTAGAGACCATAAGTGGTTTGGATTTTTTTAAAAAATGTTAATGAAAAGTCCTTCATTATTTTGAACAGAACAGAAAGTTAGGACCTGCCTTAATACTCATTAAAACATCTGCATGAAGTCTTAGGAAAAGAAGAAGATACTCAAAGTAATTCAGATAACTAAGTGTATTCCCCAACATAATCCAAGGCACATTTTTACCAAAAAAAATCTAAAGGACTCAACAGCCTTATTACATATCAGTTTGAGATATTTGATCTGAGGCAATCAAGTTTTGTAAAGTTCAGACCAAGCTATTTATTAAATTTAATTTACATTAAATGAAAACTAGTTATATTTCAGTCCCACTAAAATCAATATGAAAAGTTAGTCATGGATTTCAAAGGAAATGAGAACCGGTAGCAGAAATTTTGAGTAGTTTGGAGAACCGGCAAATACCACCTCTGGCTGGCCCCAGAGTGGGGAGGGAATGGGGATTTTGCAGTATCCTTCCCCTGCCACGCCCACCAAGCCTAAGGTGACCAGATTTTAACATTGGTAAAGAGGGACACCATTGAGGGGGGGGGGGGGGGGCTTGATTAAAAATTTGGTATATATGGAAAAACAAACATTTTCGTAGAACGCAAAAAGAGTACTGTAATATATTTTTTAAAATTTCAACATAAGTACAATTTACAAATATAATAAATAAATAAAAATTATGTATAGTATTATTTTATTCTATAGGGACTAATCAGAGGGCTGAAAAAAGTCATTTCTGATAGGTCCTCGCACTTTTGACTGGTCCTCACACTTATGACCATCCTCACATTTATGCCCGTGCATTCTTAACATCCATGTCACTCATTTCACAGCTGCTTCTCTTCACCATGGTGATAAGATAGGGCAAAAACGTAAAATGTGAGGACAGTCGTAAGTTCAAGGACTGCTCAAAAGTGCGAGGACCAGTCAAAAATAACTTTTTCAGCCCTCTGAGTAGTCCATGTATACAAAAGGACTATCCAGAGGCCTGAAAAAAGTGATTTCTGACAGGTCCTCGCACTTTTGACCAGTCTTCGCACTTATGACTGGTCATCATTTATGCCCATTGTAGCATTCTTAACAAACGTGTCACTCATTTCATAACTGCTTCTCTTCACCATGGTAAAATGTGAGGACAGTCGTAAGTTTGAGGACTGGTCAAAAGTGCGAGGACCAATCAAAAATAACTTTTTCAGCCCTCTGAGTAGAAAAGAGAGAGGTGGTAGGTGTGAGGAGAAAGATTGCTGTACAATAAAAAAGATGAAAGGGAAGAAAACCAACCCCAAACAAATATAAAGATATTAAGATAAAGAATGAATTGTTAAACTTTAAAGAATAAAAGAGAACAAATATGAATAAATAGCAATAATTAGAAACACACATACAAACATACAATGTATTTTCTTTGAACAGAGTATCTGGCCGGTTCACAAATTTAAACAGTGTTTAGTCATTTCAATTAAATTTACAATTTCTATATTTCCTTTTTGCCATATTTATTCCTCATCTATTTTTTAAAAAAACCAATATTACCCTTCATCCTCATCTCTAATCTTAATCAAATTCAATTTTTCCCTTCTATTCTATATTATACCCCTTCCCATTGTCATCTATTTTTATATCCATCCTCACATTGGTTAATTATGTAATATTACAGTTGTTTAATACAAATTCAACATTTTAATATAAATCAATTAGTTATATAACTATCTTTTTTGTATATTAATCAATATGAACGTGAATATTCCAATTATTTCCATGCAATCCAATTTCTTACAAATCAATTAATTATATTTACCAATAATAATAAACCAAATAATTTCCCCCATATATTCCTCCAAACCACAACTTAACCATTTCTGCTTTCAACACAATATACAATTAATAGTATCTCAATTATTACAATTCCCTAGTTAAATAGAGCTTTTTTTTCTTTTGTGTTTTAAAATCTTGAACTCTCCTCTTTTGCCATTTGCCATAAATTTCCCATTGTTTGCACCTACCTTTTTGTGATGAGGAAAAAGAAAAGAAATCTCCCTTTCCAACATTACAAGCAAACAGCAAAGCCAACAACCTGCTTTAGTTTCGGTTTTGTTTTCAGCTTGAATTGCACAAGGAGAAAAAAAAATGTGCTCCAGCAGCACTCTTTGCATTTAGCCAAAACATCTGAGAGCAAATCAGCTGAGAGCTGGGAGGACGATCTAATCAACTTATGGTAATTAACCTATGCTGAAAGGGGCTGTTTTTTCTATTTTTGCAGGCACCAGTCTACTCATTTGTTTTCTTTTAACACTGATCAGCTGTAGGGCGGCCCTTTGAAGCCTCGCGGCAAGAATTTAAACAGTTTTTTTCCCCTCTAGCCATCAGCTGGGACTCAGGAGGCAGCAATAGATTGGGAGTGGGTGGGGTAAGCAAACCCATTCTCCCACCAATCGGGACTTTTTTAAAACGCCGTGGGATGCGGGACAAATTGTTGAAAATTGGGACTGTTTCGCCAAAAGCGGGACGTCTGGTCACCTTAACCAAGCCACATCCACAGAACTGGTAGTAAAAAAAGTTGAATTCCATCACTGATCTGACCATCTAAATCTGTCTAACCATTCAAGCCATTTCTGTATGTTTGCATGTGGATATGCATGTAAGCACACACACACATACACACACAATTTGGAAGTGTTTGTTAGACTGGTATAAGGACTGCTCTTTGTAATATTGTGTTAGATTTACAAACCATCCTCTCTGTTTTGGAGAAGCATGAACAATAACAAAATTGTGCGGGTGATGATAATAAGTTTATGTTCAAGTATAGTTTATATATTAATATGCATTCTAACACTATCAAAGTTGACACCAGCCAGAGTATTGAACAACTTAAATAAGCAGTGCAAGATCAGAAGATGAGGAGAGACCTAGGCCATATGAATCGCCAAGAGTCAGATACGACTGAAGATATAACATCATCATCATGCATTATAAATTAAAAGCCAGTGTCAAGTCTTAAATTCCCCTTTTTTGTTTTATGATGAACGAACACATCAAACACTAACATTGGACTAAGACCAAAGGGTAAAATCTAACATTTATACAAGCTCCTCTAAAAGATATATTCGTTATTCAAGATAGTACTCAACACTTCACTTATACTTTAGTAGCAGGTGATTTATGATTGAAGGTTGGGAGGCATGGGTTCAATTCAGTTTTGTTTTTATTTTACTATGGAAGCCCACTAGATAATTCTTGGACACTCACTCTCAGTTCAGCTTATCTCACAGGTTTATGTGGAAAACATCAGAAAAGGGAGTGCTACCAATATTAATGAGTTTTTGAAAGATATAAATCTGATGAATATGTAGGAAGTTAGCACCCAACCCTCTCCTAGGAAAATGAGATATTTTAGGAAATATTAAAAGAGTAGAATATTTCACCTAAAAGGGAGGCATAAACTCACCACCACCCCCCATCTTTGTCAATGGGCCATTAAGGCCTGGGCCAGTCTATTCTACATAACAAAGATCTACCTCCTTCAAGCAGAGCCATAATAGGAATTACCCAAAGCCCTTTCATTACATCACCACCCAGCAAGGCTCAATCAAACTTGGACTCAAATCACAGCCTACAGAGTTGCCCCTGAATGACCCATGGGAGTCTGAGAACCAATCAGAATAGAAGCTCAAAGTCAAAGCCCAACAGAGGGCATAAAACTAAGGCACTCTCAGCATCTCTGTCCTTTTTCTGCTGAGGAACTCAAGTTATATGATCCTGTTCAGGAACTCAAGCCATGTGACCCTGTTCATCAATAAACCTTTCCAAGCAACTTCCATGAATCCAGTGTTTTTTTCCCCACTTGGAACTGAACCCAGAAGGATATTTTTTCCAACAAGTAAATATCAATAAAAAACTGTAAAACAATGTATTCTTAATCTACTGGCTCTTAGCTTTCCGTAGTTTGCGTAGCTCACATCCCACTAATCAAAGAACCTGTTCCCCTCAAAAGAAAAATGTATATATTCTTTTAAAGAAAGGTATCTTTATGTTTACAATCTGCTTTTACTGTTTACATCATTCAACTTTTTTCTCCAAGGTTGGTGCTGCAGCATGAAGGCCACCTGAAAGCTGCTGAGGGGACCTGATATTATGAGCTGCTTTATCTACCACCAGCTGCTTGGAAGAAAAATCCTTGCATTATCAGTAGGGAAGAACATTGGGGAAACATTCTTGAAGAGGATCAAATGGCATAACCTGGTGTTTAATCTTTTTTGACTATGTGTCTTACCAGAAACATGAAGTTACTGTCCAGGATAATGGAGAACATACTCATCAGAAAGGACAGCAGAAAGGGTCATGGATAGATGCCCATCAGTGTTATTATAGGATGACATATGTGACATAGGCTCCTCTATACAATTAACTTGGCAACTGCCAATGGTTACCATGACAACAATCTCCTACATTTGTCTTGTGAAGAAGTGCTTTCCTCTGTAGTCATGATAACCAGCATACAGTTCACGCTGGATTCTTTCACACACTTTCATGGGGTAGAGGGTAGTTTAAGAACTTATTACTTTAAAAGCTTATTACAAAAGGCCTCTATTGCAATACTTAATACTGTAATACTTAATACTGTAGTAATGCTTTTATAGCGTGTATAAGATATGTGTGTGTGTGCGTGCACACATACACATACATACACGTACTTAGCACATTTTGAATGCTTAAAGGCATGTTCATCCTTCAAATTTTTTAAAAAGGCTAATTGTTCATATACGGTTTCACAACTATTTTCCAAAAGGACTATATTATTCCTTTTGCTGAATTTTACATAGTGAAATACATTTCAGTAGTTTAATTAACAAAGTGACATGATTAAAAATACATGAAATCCAAGATAATTACATAAAATCCTTTGCTAATTATGTTTTGCTAAAAAGGCAGTCAACACTCCTTTCTTTCACTTTTGAATTTGAAATCTTAGCCATGTGTGAAGCTTTTATGACACTGACTGCTTATGTAAGCTCTTTGAGAAGAGCTTGGTCTTTATATATTTTAAAATACAGAATTTTCCAAAATTTTTATTCTTTTCAGATGATGGAAATTCCCTCCGTGACATCTGAATGCACACTATACTCTTTTGAAAGTAGGAAATATTATCAATGCAACATTAAAACTTAAAATATCAGTGTGCCTTAAAGCATTTAACTAGTTGGTCTAAGAACTGAAGTACAACATTGGAATTTATACTTGTGTGGATTTCAATTAAACTTTGCTCTCCTAAGTAGACCAACATCATTAATTTTAAAGAGTTTACAAGGTGAATTCTAGGTCCATGCCATTAGTTGCAATAATGCTTGGCTAAAAACTTTGAAACATTATCTCCCGAGAAATCAGCAGGATACTGTCAGTTGGCAGGAGTATAAATGCTCTGGAATGTTCTGCCCATATTAACTTGGATAAACTGACATTCACTTAAATGAGAGTAAGTCCATTTGAACTAACTGGACTTAAAGTCAATTAAACATGCAGAGGATGACACTATTAAATTATTTTCTTGAAGGACACTGACTAATTGAAGGCTAGCTGATGTTAAACTTCATAATTAATAGGAAGGACAAGTTGGGAAGAAACATTAGGCATGTGCATGCCTGAATAATCAGACCCATTAAACTCATCAGTCTGTTTAGTTTTTGCAGCATCAAGCCTAGCTATTTCTTAATGTGTAGCAGTGCAGGAATTTAAATTGTTTTGTGCAATTAAACCTTTAGTAAAATCTAGTGAGTTCATTATTCCAGTGGATGAGTTCATTATTTTCTTTTTAATACACATATGTATGCTTGGGCATGTGTGTGTTATGTGTGTGAGCATATGTGTATACACACACACAAACATGTATTCTTTTAGGTGTGTAGAAATACAGGATTAAAGATGAAAAAATGTAACTGAGAGATGCACAACTGTGTTAGCCCAGAAAATCACTATGGATTTTCTATATGAGAATATATTCTGTGTTATTGGAGGTTAAAGATGAAGAGTGAGGAAAAATAAGGCAAAACTACTATTTTGAACTCATTGTTTCTGATAAAAATACGGTAATAAAGACATTAAATCTGACTAAAAATAAGATAAAAAGTTTGAGATAACTGAAAAAGCCATGATAAAATTTACTGGTGGGATTTGGGGGGGAGGGGCAGAGGTGGTATTCAGCAGGTTCTGACCAGTTCTGGAGAACTGGTAGTGGAAATTTTGAGTAGTTCAGAGAACCAGTAAATACCACCTCTGACTGGCCCCGCCCCATGTATTCTCTGCCTCCTGAGTCCCAGCTGATCGGGAGAAAATGGGGATTTTGCAGTAACCTTCCCCTGGAGTGGGGAGAGAATGGAGATTTTACAGTATCCTTCCCCTGCCACACCCACCAGGCCACACCCACCAAGTCATGCCATGCCCACCAAGCCACGCCCACAGAACTGGTAGTAAAATAATTTGAACTGGGGGGGGGGGGTGCCTTGATGTCAACACTGACTGCTGCTGATTACCTAAACAAGTTTATGTAGGGTTTTTTTAGCAAGATTTCAGAAGTGGTATGCTCAGAGAGAGTGACAGGCCCAAGGTCACTCAACTAGCTCAAAGTGGGACAAGAGCTTACAACTTCTCAGTTCCTAGCCTGGCACCTTAACCACTGCACCAAATTGGCTCTCGGCTGGACAATTAGAGAAGCAAAAAATGTTTGGAAAACATATTGAGAATAATGTTGTGTGCCATGTGTGTGACTCAGACATCTGCTATTGGTCCAAATTTTAAAATGTTTTTTAAACTTCCCAGTCTAGCCTACAGATGTGAGATTTCATTGTGATCTCCTACCCAAGCATTAAGCCCAAATCTTAATGTTTTTTTCAGATCAGATCACTTTAGATAGAGACTGCCACCTGCTGAGGCTGTAAATATTTAGGGGAACACAAACTGTAGAGAATATAAAATGCATAGGGAATTATTGTGTTGTACATTCAAATGTATCACTGTATTAATATAGATATCAAATTATTATTTGGAGTGGATCCTTTGAGCAAGTTGCTTGCAAAACATGGCTTAATAAATCTCCAAACCAAAAAAACAAACAAAAAAAAACTGAATACCAGGTCATTTTGAAGATAGAAATCCACTGATGATCCTCTTACAGATGGCCAGATACTGTAAAAAAAAGTAGTCTTGACAAGGGTAGAAAATTGTAGATTCATGAGTTTAGACATCATATCAAATTACTGACACAAGAGAAGGGCACATGCTGACTTTAAAAAAAAGCCCCTTCAGAAACAGAAATGGTATGTGGCCTTCTGATTGTGAATGTTGGCACCATTGGTCTAGACACATTGGATAGACTCCCTTAAGTAGGAAGAGATGGGTCATCATAATTGTAGTGTGGTTCACATTATTACTTATCTATAATTTTGATCTATAGGTAATAGGCAATATTGCTCTTGTTGATCTTAGGGTTCTAGAAAATGTTTGATAGCTTATAAACAACCAGGGTTTTCACAAGGAAATAGAAATGTGACGAGTTTTCTGTATAAATGGTTGGCATGGGGTGCTACTGTAATTTGCTTTCTAGTAATTTAATATATTGTTAATTGTGTTGTATTGCGCACTATGAAATATGTCAAGGTAAGATGATACCTTTTTTATGTATACATGTATGTATAAGAATATATTTCTTTATATCTCTTCTGACACTCCACTTTGAGCAAAATTTCATGACAATTCTCAGTTTTTGTGTGAATAAACCTATACCTCTTTTAGGAGATATTCCTGAGGTCTATGCTTCTAGCCAATTATTTAAATACATCTAAATACAGCTAAATCTTGTAGGATGGGAACAATACAAAATTAATATCATATCAAATACTTATCTTGTGATGTAAAATTTCAATATGCAGTTAAAAATAGCATGTGTTTTGATTAAAGCAATTCAGCACATAACTTTCTTTTTTACTTTTTCTAAGAAAAATGTTTATTACAGTTAGACAACTTATGGTTGACATGTCTGGATATTGGCCATCTGAGTGGATAAATGATGCAAAATAGTATTTTGTTATTCCAAAATTTTCTTTATCGTTGGAGTCAGAATTCTATATTGAATGACAAGCAGCTTTTATTATTGACACTGAGATGTTGAAATATGAGGAACAAAATGAAATATCTTTAAGAATTCTCTGACAAACATTTCACCATTCCCTAAATCTATCGAATAATGTAATTATTATTTGTTGACCAGACAATTAAAATAACATTTGAGTTATTTGGTTTGCAAATTGGTAAATAGGTCTTGACTATAGAAAGATTTCTATATTGTTCTGTTTCTATGTGAATATTGCAAAAAACTGAATAATAGGAGAAATAGTTTAAACTATATAATACTATAAACAAGTTGTTAAAACATTTAACAAGATTAATATACACGTTGAAGAGCTTAGGCAAATTATTATTTTTCAGTGTGATCATTAACTGCTGCAGAATCAAAATAATTCTCTGACTTCGTGATGCTCTTCTTTAGTGAAATGAAGCCTTTTGCAATCCACATAATGAAAGCAATTAGTGGCATCAAACTTTATTTCCAAGTCAGATATAGTATATATAGTATGTGGTATGAGATCAGATCAACTCAGATCAGATTATGGCGTATGAATTAGTGTTAGCCTTTCAGAATATTGGAATGATAAGAAAGCCATTCTAAGCTAGTATTAATAGGAAACAAAATCCAGAGCAGGATTATTAACTTTTAAGAATATATAAAGCCTTTCTCCTCACATTTTCCTTTCATTTTCCTAGCAAGATAATGCAGAATAAAATTCTTCAAAATAGAGCCATATTATCCAAAGCCACAAAAGTCATTTTTCTAAGTTGAAATAGCCATGCGTTCTCGGGAAACATGGTGCATTCGGGGAAAATGTTGAGGAAATCTCATTTAGAATCTTCCAGATCATTCACTGGGTTCATATTTAGCACAGCATAAATATGTGCATGAGTAGTTTATGAAGGGCATCCACAGATAGCTGCTTAATGTGCGAAAGGACATGGAAAAATTATTGAGGAAGTTACAGTATGTGCTGTGAGAGAAAGCCTGCAATTCTGAGATTTCTGTCTTGAGAATGGAGAGAGGAAATAAAAGGTCAAAGCCTAGCAGAGGAAGAAGGCTGAAGGAGACAGCCAAAGGACTTAGCCATCAGGTTAAATAAACCATGGTCAGGTTGAGCTTTACTTATCTTAACCCCCTGATGATACCCAGTAGATGGGTCTTCAAGGACCTGTTCTTCAAGTGACTGCTCAGGCAGCAAGGTGTCACACCACAAGGCAAATTACTTGGCCATGTGTTTCCTCAGTCCCTGGGAATGGAACTGATGTCTCAGAAAGTTTCTGCACTTCATAACAAACTTCTTCAGTGTAAAGACAGCTGCACTACGCCAGATTCTTTCTTTGATTCTTTTCTTAGAAAAATCTTTGGCTGAACTACAAGAGAAGTAGTTGGACTTGGCAAATCAATTTCACACTGGAATTGTGCAACTGCAGAAGCTTTAGGTTTTGAGCAAGTATTCATGCTTGCCAGAAAGCATGGTTGCCTGCACTAATAACCTCACTAAGTGCTGAACATGCTTCTGGTTACAAAAGTGGCCCAGGTGAAGGGCAGAAAATAAGGGAATTGAGCCATCCATTCTCCTAGCAGTAGTAGCAGAGCCCTCGATCTAGCATGGGATTCTCCCTGACAAATTCAAGTACCGTATTTTTTGGACTATAAGATGCTCCGAAGTATAAGACACACCTAGCTTTTGGGGAGGAAAACAAGAAAAAAAAATCTGCCTCTGCCTCCCAGCAGTTTGCTTCCTTGCAGCAAACAGCAAACAGTGTGGTCAGCTTCAGCAAGCCTGATTTAGCATGAGAAGCTGATTGGTAGTTGGATCTGCCTCCCGGAATACCTCCTATCAGCTGTTCCAGTCTGCAGGGATTGCCGCCGCCCTCAACGCCATTGCCACTACCACCTATCACTGCCTCTGCATGCCTCATTTTTGGCCTCTGCGCATCATTTTCAGCCTCTCTGTTCCCCATTTTTGGACTCTGCACGTCCCAATTTCGGCCCATTCCAGGTGGCGGGGATCGGCCTATCCCTGCCACCTGGAATGGGCTGAAAACGGGATACATGGAGGCCGAAAATGGGGTGCATGGAGGCAGCGATAGGTGGAAGTGACGATGGGTGGTGATGGTGTGATGGGCAGCAGTGATCCCCACAGCATGGAACAGCTGATAGGAGGTATTCCAGGAGGCAGATCCAACCACAATCAGCTGCTCATGCTAAATCAGTTTGACCACACTGTTTGCTGTTTGCTGCAAGGAGGCAAATTGCTGGGAGGCAGAGGCTGAAGGGTGGGGGCCAGCGGGTGGGCAGGGCTTTGGCATCATTCGCTGTATAAGATGCACAGACATTTCCACCCACTTTTTGGGGAGGAAAAAGTGCATCTTATACTCCAAAAAATATGGTATATAGTCTTAACTTGGGGTTGTGTCCTTGGCTTGGTCAACATTATACAACCCTTTGATCGATGCTGTACAAGACATCCAGAAGAAAATGAGGAGACACATCCAGATTTGGGCAACCAATTCAAGATCAAGCTGATATATCTCTTGCCTACCAATCAGCATTCCAAGTGGGCAGATAATTTGTTGACACTCCACATATATGCCTGGAGGTTGACTTGACAGAGCAACTCATCTTCCTTAAGATATATCCCCCATGCTGGCTTCCCATATCTGCCTGTCACTGGAATAAACTAACTTCTTATCTTACTCTCTGGAGTATTGGTCTGCTCATTGTCTGATTAAGCCAAGGTTGAAGGATGAGTAACATGAGTTTGGCCCTAAAGCACCAACTCAACTGGGATATATTCTGATCCCTTCATTCATCAGGGAAAGCCATACTGGGATGAGTTCCTGGCTCACATCACTTGAGAGATGAAAGCTGAATGAGATTCATGCAACTCATCTGGTGGTTCTTTTAGTCCTTGAACCCAACATTCTATGACAGGGGTTTCAAACTCCCGGCCCAGAGGCCAGATGCATCATGTGCTGGCCATATCCATGCCCAGTTTAGCGAAGCGAAAAAAAGTTGCAATATGTCACATGACACTGCCGTGATGATGCGAGTTTAACACTCCTGCTCTATGAGGATTTAGTTACTGTAGTCCCTGCACCATCTCACTGTGATGGGATGTATCCACTGTCCCATAGCTTCAATCTGTAGCCTCTTACCCCAGCCCATCTACCTTCATATGTAGTGAGTGATTATTTTGTTGGGCATTAATCCCTGAGCCAACTGACTCAAACAAGTAATACTCATAGGGTTCACATGCACAGCAAAAAGATGATGTGCTTGTCAACTCACAAAGTCAACTCGCAAAGTATCCCTGGCCTGCTCTCAAGTTGCCATAGGCAAGAGGGATGGGAAAATCAACTTTGCAGCTGCAGTGAGTGAGCACTTCAGTCAAAACA
This sequence comes from Ptyas mucosa, assembly GCA_012654045.1. Taxonomy (NCBI): domain Eukaryota; kingdom Metazoa; phylum Chordata; class Lepidosauria; order Squamata; family Colubridae; genus Ptyas; species Ptyas mucosa. The sequence continues at coordinate 408,256 of WNWU01000053.1, forward strand.
AAAAACACATTCTAACTATCTCTCTGTCAAGGCCATCTCCATGGTTACCCACAGTGACCGGAGGGGAGTGATCTCTATAACCCACAAAATTGCTTTGCTGGAGAATGTGGCTGAGATACATCTTGGAGGAGGGGAGGAAACAGGGTCAGAGCCATGATGTAAATTAAGTGGGGTCAGAGTTGGCTTCACTTGGAACGTGCTGACATGAAGCTCCTAATAAATAACTGGATTTCTTTTGAAGCTTGGCTCAAGGCTCATGATTTAATTAGGGCATCGGTTGGAACCCTCACAGCGCTGATCAACAAAAAACCACATAGCCCATTCATTATGCCATTACCTAGATGGCAAGGTACTGCTGTGGGAAAGGTGGACTTCATGCAGATGGGCTACTATAAGTGGTAACAAAAGTCTGTGTTTGTGAATGCAGATGTATTACTTTGCTTCAGTTCACACAGAAGAGAAGTTAATCTCCCTCCCCCAAACATGACAGTTGGTTTGCCTACTGCTGGATGTGATTACTATTGATGTTTAGATTTGAACAGCTCTTAATATGCAGTGAGCATCTTCATCTTCAAAAGCGTTTGGAAAACTCTATAATCAATAGGACAAAGGAGAATGCATAAAGTGCACATGTACATCTAAACTCAGCAAATGATCATTATTAACTCCCCCCTGCTAAGTTGACCCGCTAAGCTTAGGGGTATATGTGTGTGTTCGTGATTTGATGCAGTCCATGGTGCAATTTGCTGCAAAAGCTTGTTTTGATGTGTTGATTTGCCCTGGGTTTTTTTGCTGTTTTTCTGTAGAACAAGAGTTACTTCGCTGAGCAAAGGTACAGCCTGAATCACAATTATTACAGTTAGGATGTAACTGATAGCAGCCAGGCAGGAAGAGATTTCTGTGTTTCCCAGGTGGGCTTTTCTCCTGGGAGAGCAATTCTTTCTCTATTCCTCATCTGACCAAGCAAAAACTTTCTTGTTTTTAGCAGCCAAGAAAAAAAAAAAAGATAAATCGGCAAGTAAAGTTTTAAATACTGAGATACAAGGCAATGGTGAGGTTTAGGCACAGGCAACAGAATTTAGAAACAAGAATTTAGAAAATTTAGAAAAAATTGAGGTTTTTTTTAATACAATCTTGTTAAAGTAATACTTTAATGGACTAAATGGAATTAATTCCCTTTCTTCCAGAATGTCCTCAAATTCTGGAAGAGGTTATGGGTGAAGAGAACTGTGGGGAAGAGATCAAAATCACAGAGTTTGCCCTACGGACTACATCTACCAATTTTGGACTCACAACATTTCAACGAGGGACAAATGGCAGAGTTGTAATGTTTTTGTATCTCTTTGCTAATGTTTAGAGTTGTTTAGTTTTTTGAAACAACAAAAAAACCTTTAATTCAATTACAGTATCTCATACGTGATAGTGCAGTGATTAGAGTGCAGTAATGCAGGCTACTTCTGCTGATCACCAGCTGCCAGCAGTTTGGCAGATCGAATCTCACCAGGCTCAGGGTTGACTCAGCCTTCCATCCTTCCAAGGTCAGTAAAATGAGGACCCAGATTATTGGGGGAAATATGCTGACTCTGTAAACCGCTTAGACAGGGCTGTAAAGCACTATGAAGTGGTATATAAGTCTAAGTGCTATTGCTATTATGTTTGGAATTTGTCAACTTCAGGCAAACCCAGAACAAGTCATTTGTCTTGATTGTTGTGTTGCCTTAAGTTTGGCTGATTCAAAAAGGGTCAAGAGAACTCCCAGGAGGCATCCCCACTTGTTTCAAGTTTGAAACAAAACATCTCTATTTTATAGTACACAATATTAGCAAGTTGCTGCAAAGCTTCATTCTTTTTTCCTCTCTATTTTCCCCACTTTTATGCTTAGGCAGCAAGAATGCAGTGATTTGCAGTTCTCTTTCCTAACATAGGGTATTGTGTTTGTCCAATTCTATGCAATTCTTATGAATATTTATATAGAAATGAGCTCCACTAAGTAGTGTTTATCTTCATAAACATTAAGAGAATTATTCTGAAATTTTCATAAATATGCCAAATAGTACTGCTAGACATTCTAAATTATGTTGATACCGCAGTAAAATACATTTTGATTTGTGAATGAATTAAACATATATTTCTATGTTTCCCTGGAGGGAAGGACAAAGAAAACATATATTTGTGTGTGTGTGTGTGTGTGTGTGTGTGTGTGTGTGAGAGAGAGAGAGAGAGAGAGAGAGAGAGAGAGATTGGGAGAGATTCAATCTTTAACATTTCCAGACATTAGACTTTTAGCTTTAGAAATCAATATTAGTGAAGAACATTGATAGGTATTTCACCCATTGTTGTTATTTACAATTATAGACTGCTAGTTCCCTAAAGACCTGTTTAGTGTTTAACAAGACATACCAACAATATACAATAAACAAATATATACATATAAAGGTCCCATACTAAGACAGAATAAAATTAAATGAAGTCAATTGAACTCAACCCAAATTAAGATGAAATCAAAACTCCAAACTGAAAGAGCTCTGTTTTTGAGCAGCTTCTGGATTAAGACAGGGTGGAGCCAACTGGATATACACTGGGTCTTTTGTGTTAATATTTCCTGTAGCTCCTGATCTAACTTGCATTTTGGGATCAACGAAAATACTAGATCTAGAACATAACAGATTTAGGAGATATGCTGTTTCAATTCCAGATTTTGCTAAAGACTAAGCCATATGTTAAGTACCACATATCTGTAACAAAAAAAGGTCTTTAAATAGCAATCCATTACATTAAAATAGTGTCAGGCTTTGGCAGTTCTATTTTTATAATCTGCTGTTCAGATCCATTTGCAAAAAAAGGAAAAAATGACTGAAGAGCACATTTTTACTATGATTCTAGAAGGGGTCATTTATCATCTGAAAAGAGATTATAACAACCATCAAAATCTTCACATATTTAAATGATGAGTCATGCACATTTTGTAGAAGGATGTGAACAGAGGATTGTGCTGTGAAAAGGCTATGAAGAATAAGTAAATCTGACCCAAAAAAAGCTTTTGAAAAATTTAGGTAACGTAGAATAAATTGAAATTTAATTAAGTGTAGCTAAAGGACTGCTGCAGACAAATATCGGATTGCTTATTTCAGATTTAATTCTGCCACATCCTCACTCCTTCTTTAGATCACCATTTTCCCCAAAGTGCCTTATAGGAAGAGGGTTGAGAAACTGAAAATAATATTTTTCTTGTAATGCATAGTGGTTCATAATGGGTCTAATTGTTTGTCTGGCATGGGTCACCAGACTACTTTCTCCCTGCCACAATATTTCTTTGAGAAAGTAATCTTGCAAAAATCCCATCAGGGTGTTTGAATAAATGCTGTCTCATCTTTCCCCATAACAAGTTTTCTTTTATTGTTTCAGAAAATGATATAGTTCATTTTTCCCTCTACAATCAAGCCCCTATGTACTTCAGGGCTAGAAAAGCAAAATGCTACCATGTTTCCCCAAAAATAAGACTCTATCTTATATTTTTTTGAACCCTAAAATAAGCGCTTGGCCTTATTGCCATGCACTCAAAAGCCCGATTGGGCTTATTATCAGGGGATGTCTTATTTTGGGGGAAATAGGGTAGTAACAGTTCGTGTAGAGAACTGAACAGTTCATAGTCTGTAAATTTATGTAATGCACATAGAAATATAAACCGCAATACATATTTTAATTAAGTTTCCCTTCACAGCATTGTAACTGTGATCATTTCATTCCGATTTATGTCTTGCACGACATTATTTTATTTCGTGTGGAATTTGTATATTTTATGATTGTTACATTCTTGTGTGAATATTCAGAGTTCTGGTATAAAGCATGAAACAGTTTATAGGGAGGAAAAGTTTAGTAGATGAAGAAGAGCTTCTTCTGTCCTGACCTGGTTTGCTTGTTTATGTGGTGCCTTCAAGTAAATCTTAGCTCCTGATCACTGCTTGGACAAGTTCTTGCAGTTTTCTTGACCATGTGGTTTATCTTCTTCCTGGGGCTGAGAGAGAGTGACTGGAGAGTGGACCAAGATCACCCAGATGCCTTTGTGTTGAAGATCATGATCTCCTGTTTCCAGCCTGATGACGTAAGATGAAATTGGCTCTCTTGGAACTGGTTTATTATGTAGTTAGCTAGATTCCATAGAGGCAGTCCTGGATCCCCAATGACTGTACGTTTGAATAACTTCCTCCTTATTAATGTTATCAGTGAACACCCATAGTTCTTCACCATGGATTTTATCCACCCATTTCCTTTTATGCCTGTACCTTCCACTTTTACGTGAATCTCTTTCATCATCCCCCCACTTTCTACATTTTGCAAGCATAGTATTTATTTATCTTTTGTTTATCATATGCTCACATCCAGAGGTGGTATTCAGCAGGTTCTGACCAGTTCTGGAGAACTGGTAGTGGAAATTTTGAGTAGTTTGGAGAACCGGTAAATACTACCTCGACTGGTCCCACCCCCATCTATTCTCTGTCTCCCAAGTCCCAGCTGATTGGGAGGAAATGGGGATTTTGCAGTAACCTTCCCCTGGAGTTGAGTGGGAATGGAGATTTTACAGTATCCTTCCCCTGCCATATCCACTAAGCCATGCCATGCCCATCAAGCCTAGCCCACCAAGCCAAGCCACACCCACCAAGCCACACTCACAGAACCAGTAGTAAAAAAATTTGAATCCCACCACTGCTCACAACTGATATGTCAAGTACATACACTTCTTATTCCTAATCCATTAGCTTTAATATTCCCCACATTCTGGTATTAACACAAAGACCTTGCGTCAATAAAGCTAAAGTATATCTCTTTCTTAATTTCCCATTTTGCCTTTATGCTTTTTATACTAACTATCTAGACTTGTATTCCTTTGATTTTTCTGAACCCCACTGGCTCATTTGACATTTCTCTTTCTATTATGGATTTAGTCTTTGCAAGATCTTAAAAAATTATGTGTGAGAAATTTGTAAAAAGGTTTGATATTTCGCCCATTTTCTCCTTCTTCAGTATATTCCGTATACTGATACTGTCCAATCTATAGCCCACACACTCTGATATGCTATTTGTTGATCCAGAGATATTAGTATTTTAATCAGCAGTTCTTCTATAGCGTTAAACAATGTATTGGGTATTCTGAATGTGTCTTGTGTTTTTATTTGAAAGGTGTTTTATGGCCTCTTTTTAAAGATATTTGTATTATAAAAATAGAGAAATACAAAGGAAAGAAAATCTAATTTAGATAGTGAAAGTAGAAATAAAAAGAAATAATTACTAAGCATAAATAAAACATTACGGCTTAACTTTCTAGTGACACATTCTTCCTTTTCTTTCCCCTGCATATTTCCCCAACTACTGATCAAAACCTAGATATCTATACTTTATATTGAACATTAAAAGTTATCACTTGTTTTCATTTAAATTCCTCTCTTTTATTATTTTGATGATCCTTAACTTTTTTCCTAGAAACCATATTCTAGACATCTAATTTTGCCTTGCTGTGTATTGTAATACATAAGGGGAACTGTTCCTGCTAAAATTTGGTTAGACTACTATTATGGATATACACCGTCAATTTTGCCATTGCTGCACATTCTTCAAGGTTGGTTCCCCAATTTAATATTCTTGGCAAAGAACCTCTTCTTCAGTGTTATGCCAAATTCATTCTTGAAGCTGTCAGCAGGTTTATTGTCTCGGGATCCTCATTTTCCAGCAAAGGCTGCTCTTGAATATATATATTTTTCTACAAATATTTCATCTGATAATCCTATTTGCAAAGAAATAGTCTTTCTATTATCTTTTGACCTCTTTTGTCCTGATTAACATTTTAACAAGAGACATGATTTCTCTCTTGTTAAAATAATCTTTTAAAATTCTTTTCTGTTATTTTCCTCTGTTACTTCACATTTTTGATTGAGATATCTGTTGTTTCCTTTCTTGCTTGTGTTGACAGTCTGTTTCCAGTCATTGTACATTCTTCTTATTGCCCAAGGCTTTCATCTTCAATCTTCCCTGGCTATCACAATAGCTTGTTCTGAAAGACACTTGAATGTTTTCTTCTTTGAAAGTCTGAGAACACATTTCTTTTCTGCTTAGGTTTTCATAATATCTCATATCTCTTTCTATTTGTCAGGGTTTTTTTCTTTCACAAGCAAAGGGTATCACTTGTATTCCTTATTGTGCTTGGATATCCTCTAGGCACACCAACTTTCTTTGATCACCCAATAACCTGTACATTTTATACTAATTCATGGTCTGCTTCACAATATGCACTTGCAAATATCCTGGATGGCTAGACGGCCAACTCCTTCGCTTTCTATTTCCTTTAATGCAGTCATTTAATCTACATGTTGTCCATCTGGCGATGTCCAGATGTTGTATTTGAGTTTATCTTCCTTGAAGCACATGTGAGTTATAAACCAAGAATTATTTTTATAGCCAAATAGAAAACTCTATTAAACTAACTCCTTCACTTTTTTGTTATCCTCATCCAAATCTTCCTGTAAAACCAATTTCTCTTTTTCCAACTTGGGGATCACAACCATCATTAGAAGTACAACATCGTTTTTCTCTGTTATAATTATAACCTCTAACTGTAGAATTCCTTAATATCCTCCATCATGTAAGTTCTCATTATACTTTGTTTTATATCTGTAGTCTTCTACAACACTGATCTTCACTAAACATGCATAATTCTTAAAAAAATATATGATTCTGTTGTTTATTGGGTTACAGCTGGGCAAATATTTAGTATTGTCTTTTTTGTGTATTGTTGCCGCTTTTGTATGGTTTTATGTCCTGAAAAATATACTATCTAATCATCTATT